>APFE031513090.1:79960-108200 GCA_000404065.3 Pinus taeda
TAACAATATTAATATTAAATTTAATTATATTAATGTTTATTAATAATCACATCTAATAATAATATTGTTATAAGCCTAAAATAATGAAATATCAATATTATTAAAATGCTAAAATAAAACCTAAAACATAAATAAACTGACATAAATAAAATTACTAACATTATTTAATATTGAAATAATGTTATCAAGATTGTCTTAATAGTGTTATTAATAATATTAGTTATGATATTATATAATAATGATAGTATTTATTATAATCTTAAAATTATTATAAAACTTAAACTTCTAAAAAAATTAATATTTGATGCAGGAGCATCTGGTCGACAGGGTGAAGACCGAGAAATGGCGGACAAAGTTTCTGAAGAAGATTGGGAAAGATGAACAGTTCGACAAATGGACAGCAAGTCTGTCAGAGTCCTTACTTTTTTATTTAATTTCTTCCAAAGTCAACTACAACATTAGATTCTGTTAGTTAAATTTTATTTATTTTACTTTACTGTAGCGACAGGTCTTAATTATAGTTGTTAGAATTAGATTAATATCAATAAGAAATGTAAACAACAAACCCTTGTGGAACCACGGAGACAAAGTGAACAAACGAATAGACAGGTAAAGTAAGTTTATAGGAACTGCCAGGCAAACTGTAAAGAATAACTATCTGCAGTTATCTAACTGCCTGTAACTATTGTATAAAATGACAGACAACATAACCCAGGAGGGTTCAACAGCTAAACAATTTGAAAGAGAAATAGAGAAATATATATAAAACTTCCTTCATCTAAATTCTGTGCACAAACAGACATACGACGGAAATATATAAGTCCTCTGTATTAGAAATTCCTATATATACATTTCTGTACAATTAATTCGTTACAGGCAAACACAGTGATAGAGATTCACAAAAAGTTCATATATATATATATATTATTGCATATTCAATATCGTTGCAGGCAAATACAGTGACCGAAATTCCAAATACCACAAGTCTAAAGATAAGCCAGGACCGAGAGCGAGCAACAGGCGGAAAGAAGCGAACAGTGTCGAAGAACACAACGACCCATAGTCGAAACCGGGTAAGCAACAACATCAAACTTAATTAAAGGTTTCATATCACTGTATAATACATTGCAGGCTAGTGGAATTTAAAATTACATGAATGAACTGTGCGATGAGGGTTCGATGAACCGAACCACCAACTAACAGAACCTACAGCAACCCTCCACACTACAGCTACGGGTTGGAACAACCCAAACACTAAACGCAACAGTTATAATCATACAGACGTGAGTAACTACATCAAGGGCAGAAGCCACGGAAGCACCCAATATACAGACTACAGACACAAGTAGACACAGCCAAAACGAAGAGCCACGAAATCAACCAAGATAAGAACAGAGCTACCCGGAAGAGAAAATCGACTGAAACCTTTGCGAGAGCCATAGAACCGGTCACCTGCAACCATTACAAAGGAGTTAAGTTAGGGTTTGTTACCAAAATAAAAACCCTCGAACCAGAGACGAAGCCGTAAAGCTAAAAAAAAACGAATTAGCAAGAAGCGAAGCCGTGTATGGCTAAAGGGGAGAGCCATACCTGAAAGTGAACCGAGTCCACAACTCAGCAAAACGAAGTGAAACCCTGACCACGTAGGGGCCGAGTATTGTTAGACACAGCTCGAATAGCAAACAAGGAACTATAGCAGGGAACAAGTGAATTACCTGAGCACAGAGCCGAGCGCCGGAGAAATACCAGGTTGCAGACCAACGAACTGCACATTGTCAACTGGGCAAACCAGAAATCCTCAATACCAGCATTCACCACAGAAATCGTAGCGCCATTGATCGAGACAAACAGTAAATACAAAAGTAGAACCAGTCGACTGAGCATAGTCACGAAGAACAAGCTGAATGCTAAGTAAAAGAGCCACAACTTACCAGTAAAGCCTGAACCGAATACACAGACGAAAAGACAGTAAAAAAAAAACCACATCGTTTATCCATTAACCCTTCAGAAATTCAACAGTGTGTCACCACAGGCGTAGAATAACCAGAAGCGGAGCCGAGCATCGGAGCAGAACCACAGAGCAGCGAAACGACGAGGTGAAAATGACCAAATGAGCGCGAATTGACAAAGTGAAAAGGGAATAAGTGAGAATTAGGGTTTGGCAGCTTCAAGGAGGACAGGTGTCGCAACAAGGACAGGTAAGTACCGTGGGTTGATTAATAATCACCTACCACATCAATTGCAAATCAAACCATATTCATATTCGAATATCAGCGAAGGACCGCGAAGGATTGTGCTGGCGTGAGACCACGTGGGCTGGCCACATCAATATTGTAAAATGTAAATTTATAAAATTAATATAATGTTTTACAAGCGATAATAAATGAACGCAGGGACACAATTCCAATGCCATTTTTCATAAATATTTTTTTAATAAATTACAAGAATAGCCACTTTTCATAAATGATTTGGTAATAACTTAAATAGAGGAGCAGACCAATAACTTAAATAGAGGAGCAGAACAACTGATCTTTTTAGCAAAGTTTTTATATTACAAAGAATATTTTCTTAAATTCCTTCAATTTAATAAATAAATAAAACCTCAGTTGAAAAATAATTTGGCCAATTTTAATTAAGTAGTAATAAAAAATTATCTTTAAATTTTTAATATTGTAACCCGATTAACAAAAAGATGAATGAACCAAAAGAACATTGAATAGTCTCATCCACCTTTTAATATTGTTGTGTGTATATTCTCACTGTTTTTAGACCAGCACCCAAAGGAACATTGAATAGTCTCATCAACCTTTTAATATTGTTGTGTGTATATTCTCACACTATTTTTAAACCAGCAGTAAGCCCGGGTTTAAGTATACTATTCATGTAGAAATATAACCCCAATTATCATCCTTTTGTTAAGGGTTTATTATATAAATATTTAATTTTGTAGACCTTTTGTTAAGGGTTTATTATATAAATATTTAATTTTGTAGATTGTATTAGGCATTACGTGTTAAGTTAAAGCTATTTATATTATCAAATATTATTTTATAAATATTGTGTGTTTGGTGTAAGGGTTAGCTAAATTTTTGTTCGTGATTATTATTATTTTGTGAATGTTTTTTTGTTTGTTAAGTGGTCAGATTTCTTATCTTATTTGATATAAGGATATTTAAATTATTAAAATTATTTTGAGATTGCACATGGTTTATGTTTTATTTTGGGATTGTACATAGCTCAAGCCATACGAGCTTTTAACACAATTGATTTTTTTTCCATGGAGTTTCAAACAGGTGACCTTCACATCACAATGTGAGTTAACAATACACCCTATTACCATTTTTCACATAGTAACTTAGTAGTAACCCATCAACATCTATTCTACTCCATGTAGGCATTATTACTTGAATGTTTATTTGCCTTTATGTTTGTATTAGGTAGAAGCTATTTTTAATAATTATACATTTATATTATTTAATAAATTATTATTAAAATAAAGTTTAAGTTATTTTTTATTGATTTTATAAAAAATATAAAATTATATAATATATTTTTTTAAATCATAAAAAAATTATATTTTATATTATTTCTTTACATTTTCACATATATTATAAATTGACTTAATTTGTTAAAGTGATTTAATTATAAAAATTTAATCATAAAATGTTATGGAAATGATGAGATTAAGGTTCACATTTTTAAATTGACCTTATTTATATATGTACATATATAGACAAATAGAAATCACAATGGTAGATCGGTCTTAATTAACCTAAAGTCACAAAAATAACTAACCCAAATTACTATTTCTTCCAGGGGTAAAAACAAATTAATTTAAATACAAAACATATAATTTATTTAAATTATTTTCTACGAAAAAAGAAACAGAAGGTTTTAAATCTTCCCATACTACTTCAATCTTCACACTTTTGGGAGGCCAATGAAATCACCAATTGCTTCCAATACTACTTCAATCTTTACACTTTTTATAGGTAAATTGTCAATGGTGGGTTGGTTTCAATTTCTCATTACTACACATGTTGGAAGTATTTTTTAATGTTGGGTTGATATTACTTCAATCTTTACACTTTGTATGAGTACATTGTACGTGGTGGCTCGGCTTCAATTTCTCATTACTAGACATGTTGGATGTATTTTTGAATGTGGTGTTGATATTAAGGGATTTATTTTTAAATGTTGTGTTGATATTAGGAGATTTGTGTCTTACACAATTCATTAAATTTAACTGCAACAGTAAGACTGCTTCATATTTATTGTGCATTCATACTTTTGGAGTTATGTTGTATAAAACTTTTAATTATGTATTCAAACCACAAATGACATTGGATTTTGTGCACTTTAATATTTTCTTGTGGGTCTTGTATTTCATAATTTTTTTTTTAAATTATTATTTTTTTAAAAAATGTTATTTTATAAAAAATTATATTAATAATTAATTAAGTTAATGAGTATTATTATTTTTAAAATAGGATGAAGGTTGTCAATTAGAGAATAAGGACTTAACCAATATTCATATGTTCTTTCCATGATTTAGGTGACTATAGAGTTTTCGAGACGATAACTGTTAGATGATTGCGTTGCATGATAACATAAGGGGAATGGTAAGGTAGCGACCATTCCCTGAATTCACCTCATGCCATAATTAATGCTGCTATACCATGATCACTCAATTGAGGACTGAGCATTTATGCCATGCGCATGATATGGATTCACACACTACTGAGCCATACATTCTTTCTTGTAGGCTCACAACGCTAAGATGGTTTGGTTGTTGGTGGTCTGGAGTTGCTGTGGAACACAGACAACTTGAACAAAACAAAAGGAATTGCAACATTATGATTATCATGTTGGTAAAGAGAGCCTGAACTAGAAGGGATGACATGGGACAAGGATGTCAACCTCTCCCCCTAACATGCTCTGGGTGAGGAAAAAATTGATGAGGATATTCCAATGCACATTCTTTGACTTGTGGCTACAATGGATGCAGAGGATAGACAAAACACTGGTAATGCTCTCTAGGCTATCAAGAATAAGCTCGCTAGGCAACTTAGCGAGCAGGAAGAAACCAAAGAACGTTCTGAGAGAATAATGGCAGAGGCCAATGCCTTTCTGGTCCATATGCGCACAACTCTTACGAACCTATCCAAGGCAATGATGATCCCATTTCCTCCTCATCCTCCTTCGACATCCTCTAATTCTCACGATAGGTCTGAAGCAGCTGGCTCCTCCCATCAGGATCTGATACCATCTCATTTGGGGCAATTAGAATCACAAGCAAAAAATCAAAATGTGATAGCCAACAATAACTCACTGGAACTCATGGAACAACCACCGAACCTGACTAGTCAGACTCGCGCCAAAGGCACAACTAACAAAAGAGACAAGAGGACTTTTATGGTGCATTCATTGAATGGGAGTGTCCTCCTTGGCTTCCAGAAGGATATGTCGGCCCATTCCTGTATTTAGAGCAACATGAACAGGCCAAAAGGGAGAAAGAACAATGCAACAAGGTTCTGGTGGAGGCAACTCATCCAACCTAGCCCAAATCTGACCAAGAGAAGGTGCAAACCCACCAGGCACGATGAATCTCCACAATTATCACTCTCCATGGTTTTCATTCTCATGTTATTTTGTTGCTCTAGATTGTCTAGTTTCAGCCATGCTCATTTTATTTTTGTTGTTTTATAGTCAATGTCATGCACTTGAACTCATCGAGAGACCATCTGGTTTCCCTGTCATGGGCATATGGTCCCTGCACTCCTTTCCTCAAGACTATTTTGTTATTTTGTGCTATTATCAAATCTATGGCTTAAAGCTCCTAGGAGATGGTCTGATTTCCCTTTCATGAGTAGGGAGTTTTCATAGGGTTTGTCTGTCTGAAACTTGTTATTGCACACATACATTTCCAACTATTCGAGGTTGTATTTTATGTACATTTTTTATAATATAAAAATTTTGACTTGCCTACAATTTTTTTTTATTCATCCGTTCTTTTAATTTCCATTTTCCAATTCTTCCATCATTTAATTGTTAATTGACATATGATAGATTATATACTTGTTAAATGATGATCCCTATCAACATTCACCATATGTTTTTTTCCCAAGGAAAAATCGCAATTTTCTTCGTAATGAACAAAATTAGATATTGTAGATGCTAGAAAGCATATGCATAAAACAACAAATCCCAGTATCCAAGATCAATAACAACTCATCAAAGAGTTAATACAAAACTACTCTCTTCTATCTTTCTTTTTTTCACTTTCCTCCAACCATTAGAGTTGGGGGTGGAAGATACAATAGTTATTTGAGTCTCTTTTACATTTACACGAATTTCTTTGTCATAATATGAACTTTTTGATGCATGAATTCTTTTGGTACCAATGAATTCTTTTTTAGATGGGATTTTCTCTATCTGCTACTGCTGAAAAATTTCTGCATCCTCTGCTTCAGCTTCCTGGGATTCTAAGAACTGCCAACCTTTTGACTTTGGAGCTTGTCGGTTTTTCCTTTTAGGATTTTTTTTGCTTGTGAACACAAATTTTGAAGATGGACAGTTTGTAAACATATACGACACCGAAATGTTGTATTCTAGTAATCAAGAGGCTGGGACTACTGTAGATTGTTGTGTAACAAAATAATTCTATCAGGTAAACCTTTACTGAGGTCTACCTCTACGCAAATTCTAGAAAAAGGGAAAATGCCTTTTGAGACTCTATACGCATCCACTTTTAGGAACTTCCCCAAGGAATTCCCTATTCCTTCTAATACTAAGTGATGCCAAAAATGCAAGGAAGGTTATGTAACCAGACCCATACTGACATTTTGGAGACAACCATGGTATTTGCATCAAATCTCGGGAAGCAAGGTATCAAGAAGAGACTCGCATTGCCCCAGAACCATGGTCCCTCATTTAACACATATTCCAGATATGTTGTTGTGTCAAACTTTACAATTAAAAACCCTTTAGAACATAGGTGAATTTTACAGTTTTCTGTCCAGGTAGAGAAAATTCATTGATGTAGGCTCTTCGATTTGGGATAGAATCCATTGAATCTATAGATTATTTCTTTTGTATGGAAATCAAAGTATAGTTCAGTTACCTCTGGCAAGTTGATTATCAATGCTGATACCTAGCTCATCTGCTCCACAATATAGGGACCAAGAAGATTTGGACATTGTTCTGTGTTTTTTTTCCTGGTTCTATCTTCCCTTTAACTGCACCCTTGAAGAAAGCTGGGCTTTTGGAACTCAGGGCAACATCCAAGAAGTCGAATGTTCATGATGATGGTTGAATTAGGTACAATGCCATAGTCCTACAACTTGAATCCCTCTTGCATAAATTTCCCCGCATAAATCAAATTTTGGAGTCTTACTGGAATACTGAGTTGTTCTTGAATATTTGGCTTCAGATCTTATACCTAATGCCAGATCCAAACCCTCAAACACACTGATTTCACACTCAATGTTTTAATAAGAATTTGGATCAGAGCCCCGTCAATCAGATCTAGGGGTTGGAAACCTAGATCTGTCCTCATATTGGTCTCATCCTATAGATTCGAGGGTAGATTTACTGCATCGAACATCTTGGGGCGACAAGAATCTACTGCAACTTCCCCGTAGATCAGATACGAAACTTGGAAGCAGATTATTGTTTTACAGATCCAATGCCTAGATCTGAAGAAGAGGTGTCACTTTAACCCCGGGTGTGCATCTGATCATATTCCAGATCATATATGTTGGCACCCCATATCCACATACCGACAAGAATTATGCCACGCAAACCATGGAAGAATGCAATTGGCGCGATACATATGATTACAGGGCATCCACTTCACATATTTCCCCAGTTCAAACTCATTGTTACACATTGCGCATTGCCCTGCTGCATCCTTGTAGCTGGTCGTCACCTCCTCCAGAGCATCTAACAAGGCTCTCGACGCCGGGGTGGGCCCCTTCTGCCGGTATCGCTCTCCGACAATTCCTGCAATATTTTCTCTAACCTGGGGCTGAGTAGACAATCCCCAATTCCCTCGCATGATTCTCCTCATGGCCACGAGGAGTAATTCATCGTCATGCACGTGCTCGTGGGGAGGGAAGTATAAGTGGCTAAAGGGCCGACGCGAAGCATGCCTAGAAAGGGATTGTACCACTTGGGCCACGACTTTGTCTTCTTTTTACGTGCCATGATTGCTGTTTCCGAGTTCTTCCATGAAGCCATGATGACAGTGAGGGCAGACCGACTTGCTTGTGCTATGGGGTTGCCTGATTACCATGTTGCACTGATGACAGCAGCACTAACTCTTGGCAGACGACATCGCTGAAAACCCTCGACCAAAAGCCCATCGCTTATTTAGAAAAACCCTTGAAACCCTCAATTCTCCCGTGCTGAGTAGAAAAGATCAGATGGACACTCGTGGCATGTTTTATTGCATAAACTAATTGAGCAGTAAAATATACACACAGGTTATTTGATATGCAAGTTTTTAATCCCTCTCAAATAAACCCATATGCTACTCTTACTCTCAACTATGGATCAAACATTACACTATGTATAATCATCCAATTTGGAGATTAGATATGAACCTCCAGGGAACATTCAATGGACATTTCACACAATGATCCCTGATAAGATTTTCTTTCATTCTTTATTGTATTAGGTAAGAACCACCATGTCCATGGAGAATTCTATATAAACCCTTTGGAGGTAAAGAATCCTCAAATTGCGCAAAACAAACTAATTGGGATAACAACTTAAGAAATCATGAAACAAGCTGTTCAATAGGGATTTCACTACCGAAACTAGTTGGGATAACAACTTAAGAAATCATGAAACAAGCTGTTCAATAGGGATTTCACTACCGAGCTCTTCATTAGCTTACTCACCAGACCATTCACCATATGTTATTATGAATATGGGCTAGGTTTTCTAAACATTTTCCTATAATGAATTAAATAAAAAATTGTTTTTATTTATTAGGTTATGTGAATTCTGAGAAGACTAGTAGGCCTAACATGTGGCTTGGGTAGCCTCTACCCAGGGACATTTAAGTCGTCAAAGTAAACCTATGGTTTGAGTAGCCTTTACTGAGGGACATTTAAGTCATCAAAGTCACCTATGAATCACACCCAACCTGGGCTACACCAACCCTTAGCATGGAAGTCTCCCATGAATTACACCCAACCTGGGCTATACCAACCCTTAGCATAGCTAGATTTTTGTCCACCGAATTTCGAACTCGTAACCCTTACACCAGAAGATACCTTTACACCAAGAAGTACCTTAATAGAACACCATGTTATCATTTAATTTGAATCAAATAAAATTTCAAAAAATAGTTATTTCTAATCATATTTTTAAAATATAATTTATTAATACATTTTAACAAAAATTCCAAAACATTCTTTAAATAAATGTGAGGGCACCAATATTATTTTGAAGAAATTTCAAATATGCCCAAGGATTGTGGCCCATTAAATTTCTCAATATTATTGCGAACAAATTAAAAAAAAATTCCGTTGGAAAGATGTCTCGTGTAATATGGATATTTTTTCAAAGTATTGACTCACTATCATGCTTATCGACCAAAAAAAATACATTCTAAAGATAGAATGTTTTTAAATTCATTACTTGGAGTCATACTCGGCCATGACATTTTCCTAATTTTGATCCTTAGGGCTGGCTAGGCTTTACAATGATTTTTTATAAATTTCTTCACAAATCCGCTATGGAGGAAGGAAGCGAAATAAATAGCTTTCCTTCTCGAAGTTAAGGATTAAAAAACTTGTTTGGTATTTTTGATAGGCTATCTCACGGTTGTCTTTTGCAAATATATATTGGAACAAAATGAGAGCCAATATATATGAGGTTTAATGGTAAGTTTCTGGGGTGTAATCCGCGAGATGAGGGTTCAAATCTTATTGAGTATATATATGACTTGTTGTTTCTTGGCTAGAAAAGTAGGCGACCCCATAGCGGACATAGCGGACATCTCGCCTCTTATTGAGGCATAAGTTTCCTGCTATTGATGTCTCGCCTCTTGTTGAGGCATAAGTTTCCTGCTATTGTGCAGCTTGTAGGCGGTTGCACATAGCCTAGGTTTATAGTGGCATCCAGTTAGATTTGATCCTAGGTCTGTTCAGGATAGCTTGCTATTAAGCCGAGCTAACACCCCATTTTTAGCTAAGAGTTCGGGGGTTAAGCGTAGTTTGAAAGTAAGTAAGTGACCGGCTCGTAGGTAAACACAATTAAGCTAAAAAAACCGAGCGGGAAGAATGCGGGATAACAGTGTTGTCTTTCATATATCCTTACATCCCTTGCAAGCGATCCCAGACACTCTTATTGGTATGGGTGAAGGCCCTAAGACAGTATTGGGCAAAGATTCCCTTCCTGCCAGCAGATCCCACAATCCCGCCTAGGTGGGTAATCCCAATCAAGTCAATAACAACCTCATGCAGTGCTGATTTCGACTGGTTGCAGTCCAATCCAATACTCCCAAGTGGAAACAACCACCTCATTTTCCTCTGCCACCCAGTAAAATCCACCACCAACCTTATATTTATATTAACCTTGGACAATGGACACTTGTTTTACCTATGCCGGGAGGCATGCCTAACATAAACCTTACTTCTAGGAACCTGCAGTCAAGAAGGGCAAGAAGAATGTCCACCCTAGAGGCTACTAAAATCGAAAATGATTTGAAACTCCTGCTGGCTTGTAGGCGGTTGCACATAGCCTAGGTTTATAGTGGTATCCAGTTAGATTTGATCCTGGGTCTGTTCAGGATAACCTGCTATTATTGTGCGGCTTGTAGGCGGTTGCACATAGCCTAGGTTTATAGTGGCATCTAGTCAGATTTGATCCTGGGTCTCTTCAAGATAACTCTCACCAATTACCGATTGTCCTAGATTTAAAAAATATATATATTGGGAATAAAATGAGATCTTAGATGTTTTATCTAAATTTTTTATTTTTGAAAATGAGTAAAGTGTTCACTTTAGATAAAATGAAATCTTAGATTTTATTCTAAAATTTTTTATTTTTTCAAAATGGTAAAGTGTTCACTTTAAACGTCCAGCTCTTCAAACAAAATATAAAGATTTTTAGAAATTCTTAACATTATTAAATTATATTTTTTTTTTACTAAAGTTACATAATGGGTTTGTTAAACGTGGATCATGCTAGATGAAAAAAGAAAGACATTTTTAGACACATGTAAACAATTGCAATTAATAAAAAGTCTTTTGATTTTTTCTTATTGCAATTAATAAAAAGTCTTTTGATTTTTTCTTATTGAAAAAAATATGCTATACATTATCTAATCAACAAATTGGTTTAAAAACATGGTCCATCTTCGCTGATGGAACACAAAATACACAAGAATGACACATCAATTTGGAGGTTTATAAAAGGAATTAAATTTCATGAGATTTATAAAAGGAATTAAAATTACAAGGTGTAGACCAATTGGTTTGTGTGGGGTTTAGTTTTCACCACTAGGGATTGCTGATGAGAAACACTTTTGGAGGAATTAAACTATCCAAGGAGAGTCCAAGCTCAACCTAGCTTCCACAATCTTAATAATAGCATCCCACTAATTCTTCCATCTAACATTAGAGCTAGCCGTAACCTAAACTCAATTTAGTTAGGATTTAAAAAAAATAAATTAAAATAATAATAATAATTATAAAATATTAAAAGTAAAATTAACAAAAATTAATTAATTGTATTATCATTAAAACATGAAATATTAAAATATTATAATGATATATCTTTAATCAAGTTAAAATATTATAATGATATATCTTTAATCAAGTTAAAGATTAAATAAAAATTCATACTCATCTGCAGATGTTGGTTGATCCCTCCTTTGACCACCTTCCTATTTTGCCATGATAATCTGTCAACAAATCAATAATATTTGTAAGAACAAATACGTAACTATCCATAATAACTTATCTTCTCTCTTTAATAATCCAACAAACAATACAATAAGAGATATACACGGAGGACTTTGCATCAACTTAGTACTTCAAAGCAAAAAACCTGCAAAAGATTAGTGTATATTTAGTTGGGTCATCTTAAGATACTTCATCCTAAATTTAGAAACACCACAAATTCGACCTAACAGAACATCGATTGAATTTGAAAAAAAGGAGAGAGTTTATTGAGCATAAATAATTGCTAGAAATGACGCCTTCAAAATCAAGCACAATAGGTACGTTATTTTGCAAGACAATATCAGCTGGAAAGATATAACAAACAACTTTGATTGAAACAGGAAAAAATACTTGCAAAATATATGAGATGGAACTTGATATCTTAACTTGGTAAGCTAAAGATCCTAGACCTCATGCCCAAATAAGTATTATTCATGGTTAACTTCCTTTACATTAAAGTGACCACCCCGCAAAATCCAACCCAGATCATAACCATCATAATAAAAAGAACTTAATCTTATATTTTGAAATAAACTTTAACTCTCTAGGTTAATTACTATTAAAACTAGCACAACTATATAAATTAAAAGAGTCGTTAGTTCCAAGAAAAAATTTCAAAATAATCTTGTAGATGTAGTGTTTGAATCATGTTTTTGAGGGTGGAAATGAATTCAGCACCATCAAAAACTTCTTGAGCACCTAAAATTATGAATTTTGACAGCGTTTACTTGGATTTACAAAAATCCCTCTCAGATTTTTTTTCACTGGAATTTCCATAACTTTCCAGAACAAAAAAACATAAGTAACAACTATATTAAACGACTAACTTAAAATAATTTAATTGATTAATATCAAATATTACTAAAACTTCTATTAATAAAAAACAATCTAAAAATAATAAAAAAAATGCAAGTAACAAAAAAATTAATAATATTTTAAATTATAAAATTAATTTATTAAAACAAATATTATTAAAGTAACGAACTTTATTTAAATTAAGATATAAATAAATATAATTTAATATTTACTTTATTATACATATTAAAAAAAATCATAAACATAAATACTCTATAAATTTATTTAAAGTAATAATAATAATTATTAATGAAATTCAGAATTGGTTTACCATTAGGCAGGAGAGCAAAGGAACCCTCGCTAGCCGCCTCTCTCCTATGGTTCGAGCTGCTGCTTGCATCTATCATCCGCCATTGTTGCCTCTCCTCTATTTCTCGTCAGCCCATGTTGGGTCTTGGTTCTTTCTGCTGCTCAGGCCTCTGCGCTTGTTTTTCTCTTTCCGTCTCGCTATCTCTACATGTTTCGCCCTTTTGCGGCCCACCCTTTTTTTTTCTTTTACCAAATTGCCTTGTTTTGGTCGAGGTTCCCTGGTTGCTGCAAATTTCTTTGATCGTGGCTTGTTAGATGCCATTGCTGGTTGGAGCTGCTTTCAAGGTTTTGTTGGATGGTACTAACAAAATGATAATAAAAAAATAATTATTTTGAAAAAAATAATTATTTTGAAAAGAAATTTTAATTTTTGATTTGTATATATTATTAAAAATATTCTAAATATTTTAGGAGGTTTAGATTTTTTACCATTCAATTAATAATTATTGGTTTTTTTTTGGTTTTTATTTCAAAAGAGTCATATCTCTCAGCAGATGTTATGTAAATTTTAAATATTTACCATCTATTTATTACTTATTGATAATTAAATTTAAATTTTTGAAACCGTATTCTAATTCCAAAATAGACATACATATTAAATTAATAATTGTTTAATTTGATGATTTATAGAATACTAATTTGATTTTAATTATTTTATTAAAACATTTAAAATATGATAGTTATGAAGATTTTTTTATTTAGAATCTAAAGTAAATGAAACCAGAGGAAATAATTAGATTGATATTGAGTATTATAAGTATAGTAAAATTAAAATACAAAATAAAATATATTCAAAGTTGAACATTGTAAACAACTTTAATTTTATGATTTATAGAATACTAATTTGATTTTAACCATTTTTACTAAAACATTTAAAATATGATAGTTATGAAGATATTTTTCTTTAGAATCTAAACGAGAGGAAATAATTAAATTGATATTGAGTATTATAAGTATAGTAAAAATAAAATACAAAATAAAATATATTCAAAGTTCAACATTGTAAACAAATTTCTCTGCAATACATTTGATAGACACATAAGTTTGTCATATATATATATATCCACTTTTAAGGTCACGACCAAGCCAACCACCAAATTGGTGTATGAGATCCCCTTGTTTGTGGGACAAGGATAGAGAATTGACTGCTAAGTCTACTACACACTGTATCTCCCTTTGGTTTTGAACCCGACCTCTTAAGAGGAAACACATGCTATATTGGTTTATCCTTCATAATACACATTGTTATTGATTTACATAATTATTTGAATTATTTATTTATCAATGTTTTAAGAATATCTGCAATCGTTTACAATGGATATTTTCTCAAATCCCAATTTCGATTTGATGACATGACCACATTTTGTCACATGAAGGACAATTGCTTTACTTTCCCATTGACTACTATTAATTTAACATTAACTAAATTATGCAATTTATAATGTTTAACTTTGAAAAATAAATATTTTTTCTATATTATTAAAAACTATTTATTGGACCATAACTTGAAGGTCTTATTGCAACATTTACTCAATATAATCACCTCACATATTTTATCTCATAATTTCTGGATATTGTTATTAAAATCTTTAAAAATAGTTTAAACTTAGATAAATAACATATTTACTATTACTTACTTCCCACAAGTCTTTGCATAAAAAAATAGGAAAAAGATGTAAATAAATATACTTACTAGGGGTTATCCCACTGTTATTTTTTTTTCCAACATAATTTATGCAAGTTGTAATATTTTATGCAATTTTTTATAACATATTTTTTGAGTTGAGTGACCCACGTCGGGTAGAATAGATAGTGATGTGGTGACTTGTTAAGTCAAGATCACCTCTTGGAGTCTCTACCGATAAAAAACTAGCCATGTCAAGGGCTAGTGTAGCCTAGGTGAGTGCCAGCCCTAGGTGACTTTGACGGCTTAGATATCCCTAGGTAGTGATTTTTCAAGCTACATGCCAAACTTGATGTAATCTATGGAGAACTAAAACAACTTGACAAAAAAAATCCAACTTCAGTGAGAGGGACTAAGCTACCTTTCAACACTTAATTTGAATGAATCGTTAATTTTATATCCAATACATTCATATATAATCAAAATTTAACCTCCTCTGCTTTATTCTCTTCTAATACTTCTAAAATATACTAATTATTTTATCGTATTGAATTCCAATTCCAATTCCAATTCAAACTTTCTTTTAAAATTCAAACTTGAAATTTTTGGTAACTCTAATTCTAACCATCAATGTGCTTATATAATAGAGAAATGGATAACTCTAATTCTAACCATCAATGTGCTTATATAATAGAGAAATGGATATCTAACTAAACAAGTTTATCATTTAATCAAACTGGGCACTATGGTTCCAGCCATAAGTGCTCATGTTATGGAGAAGAGCACCAAACTGGGTCACTATGGTTCCAGCCATAAGTGCTCATGTTATAGAGAAGTGGTGAGCTGACTCAACAAGCTACCTCCCTCCCCCTAATCCTTTTGCGAGTTGCGAGTGGTTAAGTTTCATTCCTCTATGGGAATGCTTATGGAAAGATGTGCACCATCAAATCAATCAATAAATCCATTTTCGGCTCCGAAAAAATATCCTACAACTAAAGCTTCTATAATTCTTATTAAATTGGTAGAAAAAGTATGCTATTCACGTTAGAGGACCATTTATTAAATTGGTAGGAAAATTATGCTATTCACGTTAGAGGACTATGGGGTGGAATAAGAACTTCCCAATTCACGTTGGAGGGGCTCTGCCACATTAATATAATTATTGTTTATAAAAGTTTTCTTATTTCAATTTAAGGTCGATGAAGATTTATTTATTTATTATTTTTTTAATTTAAAGCTTAAATTATTTTTTAAGAGAATATGCTCAACCTATGTTTAGTTTTAATCTTTATTAAAATTTTAGTGTATTAAAAAGTTTTTAGGTTGTATTGATTTTTAATAAATTTAAAAAATCAGGTGGCTCCTGGCTCATCAATTTCCTAGTGATTTGAAATTATTAATTCTAGTAAATTTCTCCATGATAAATTCCTCATTATTATTTATAACATTCATTTATATTCTTTTCTTCTTCTTAAGTTAAAAATTGATTTATAAGGACTTGCACTCATCTTGGTGCAAAGTGGTTTCTATATGACCTATCTCAGTGGTTTATAACTTATGAGCAGTGTTCTTCAGATCGATAAGACATATTTCTATGTTTTGGATGAATGTACATATTGACCCTTTTATATTTCTTATATAAATACAATTATGCTTCTTCAGATCCATGAGACATATTTCTATGTTTTGGATGAATGTACATATTGACCCTTTTATATTTCTTATATAAATACAATTATGCTTTTTCTGTCCTGAAAAACTTTTTTATACCTAATTAATTAAATAAATGTGTATATTAATAAAATATTTTTCATATTATCTTTTTAGTTATATTTATAAAACCTTTAATTATATCAACCATATCAATGTTTTAAATATTTTTAATATAATTATAATAGAAAATAAAACATATATATCCCAACAATAACCAATGTGCAACAATAATGCCATGGAACATATCCAACGATTAATCAATATGCCATGGAACATTACCGCGAGTTATAAAGAAAACCCGAGATAAGGGAATCGAAAGGCTGATGTCAATATGGGTTACAAGCCGGAAACTTTGGGATAAATGGAGTCGGAGCCGTCTCATTTTTAGATTAAATTAATATTGTATAAATTCAAACATATGATCTAGAAATGAATATTTTTCATGGTTTTTAATTTTAATTCAATAACAAAATCTATTTATGAAATGTTTAATGGCTTTTTAATTTTTATTTCAATAACAAATTTTATTATTTATTTATTTATTAAAATTTTGAGTTAATAAATAAATATTTAAAAAAAATAAAAAAAAATAGTTTCAAGGGTTCGTTTAGTTGGTCAAAATCAGTGTCTCGACCAACTTAGTGCCCATTCAGGAGGTCACAGGGTCCATTTTACCTAAAGCCCTTGGGGTTAGGCCTTGCTAGTGGGTCGTGGGACTAGATTCCCTTTAGGAGGTCACAGGGCCCATTTTACCTGAATCCCTTGGGGTTAGGCCTTGCTAGTGGGCCGTGAGACTAGATTCCCTTAAGGGTCAATTAATCCAGATTTTTCCATAGACATAGCAACCACCCTTGACCAAAATGTCCATAAACCACAATGAAAAAAATAAGAAATAAAAAATACCCTAAAATAATTTCCCAAATAAGAATGTACCTTGTCAATCAATTGCCAATAAAGTATATTTATAGTATGTTCTACGTAAGTTTGATAATCTTACATTACATTCATATTTGTTTAATACATATATAATTAAACATATATAAATTTAGTTTAAGGCATTTTCATAACAAATATGAAATGTCTTTATCCTAAATAAGGGATCGGAAAATTCCATCCATAAATAAATATATATATGAGCAGTGAGATATTTGAGAAGTGGGAGAGCCACAATAGATTGGCTTAATTTTTTTCCTCCCAATGGATTAGCTTATTTTATTATTATAAGGAATTAGATTTTGTTGATTTATTAGCCCAGCTTAATCTCAAAGGAGAACGGACCTGTCTGTCTTCATATTAGCTAGGTGTTTTAGTTGATTTATTAGCAAAGCTTAATATCAAAGGGAGAACTGACTCGTGTCTTCATACTAGCTAGGTGTTTTAATTGAGTTGACTATAAGCTTGTAGATAACGCACTTATATTACAACCTTTAAACTTATTTCGATTATATTTACAAATTTCATAAAAATAAAAATAAAAATATTTAAAAATTTAATTATTTAATTTTATTTTTATTTATCAAATTTTAAAATATTCTAAAAATTCGACAATCCCTAAAAACACGCCAAGACAGAAGAACACATCACACCAACGAAGAGCCAGAGTTTAGAAACTGACGATATGGAGTAACTTATGACACTACTCACGTCTTATTCATCTCACATTATGACACATATCATCCTCAACAAGAATTGTGAACTTTTGGCGTTAGCGTTTGTCGTCAACTCTTCTTAACAACCTAACATTTTTCTCGTTAGGGTTTTAGGTTGATATTTTATATTACTTTTTGATATAAGTTTTTGTGAACTTTTGGCGTTAGGGTTTGTTGTCAAGTCTTATTAACGACTTAAGATTTTTCTCGTTAGGGTTTTAGGTTGATGTTTAAATGTTATTTTTGATATAAGGTTTTAAGTTTTATATTTTAATATTAGTTTTATATTTTTAATAATATTAGATTTTAATGTTTTAATATTTTAGGTTTGATTTTTGATAGTAATGGTTATTTTTTATATTAATATTTCAGATTTGATTTAAAAAAAAAAAAAGTAAGAATGTACTTTGTTTGTCAAATTTTTTTATTTTATTTAATAGAGATTTCTTAACTGTATAATGGATTTTGATCTATCCAAATCAATTAACAGTCAGTATGTTTATAACAAACTCACCATAAGTTTGATAATCTTACATTAGATATGTCATATATGTAAGGCATATATTGTTGAGTATTTCTAATATGTAAGGCATAGAGTGTTAGAAATAAGAAATAAAAAATAAAACATCTTCTAATTATTATTATTATATAAAATGTTCTTATCTTAAGTTAATATAACTTTGTCTATCCGGGAGCGCGTGCTGGTGTGGAGAAGCGATCTAAGCATCCAATGATCTGCGAGCATCCACCGTTTTCCTGCCCAACCACATCTAGGCGCGTATTTCTCATGGCTCTACGATCCTTCCTACCCGGTAGCTAGCTGTCTAGTCTTTCCTATTGACACACAGTCTTCCTTTTGGCACCTGTCCCTTCCTCTTCATTACAAAGAGCTTGCTCATTTCCATTTATCTGCCTCTTGCCTCTGTTCTACGTTTCTTTTTTTCCTGGCTGGCCAGACTCTCTATGGTCAGTATAGTCGTTCGAGCTAATAGAGGCGTTCGACTGTTGTTTCTCTTCTTTGGTCAGTATAGTTGTGGTGTTCGTTTGGTGATACTCATCTCCTGGAGTCCCTTCATGTCGCTGCTGCTCGTGCTCTCGCTTCTTCCACAACACGCGTTCGGCTCAGATGTTAGTATATATTATCTTCCTTCTTTCCTTATCTGCGTTATATATTCGTGTCATAGCTTAGACTGCTCCATGGTGCTAATATGATCTACGAATTCGTCTATAGTTCTGTTTGTTTTTTCCTCCTATGGCTTTGGATGATTGATTCTATTTTTAGCTCTGGTGGGATATCCGTGGCATGGTTGTCCATCACGGTCTACATGACTTTCCCCTACTTTTAGAATGTGCTTCTAACATCTTTGAGCATGCTTTGCTATTGTTCTGTTTGTTTTTTCCTTCATACGACTCTGGATGATTAATTCTATTTCTAGCTGTGGTGGGGTATATCCGTGGCATGGTAGTCCTACAAGGTCTACATGGCTTTCTCTTCCTTTTAGGTGTGCTTCTAACATCTTTGTGCATGCTCTGCTACCATTTTCCAATTATGCTATCTTCGGCTTATCAAAATCTTAGGAGGTTTATTTACATTTACAAGCCATGTTCAGACATCAGGTTCAGAATTGGGGACTGGTGGTGTATCTTCAAGGTTTATTGCTGCTGTTTTGATTGTCAAGATCCCCCTCCCACTTAGTTGCTATCCACGGTCCGTCTTGGCTATGGTTTTTTTCCAGACTCGACCCATGCTCGTCATTCTCTGATCCATCTTTTTTCCAGGACTGGTCCGGCTCGGAATATTTTTCCGGGATCTGACAATCTCTAATACTTTTTCTGATCGAATTTTTCTATATTTTCTTTAGGATCGGGTCCGAGGTCCATCTCTGTCCTTCCTTATTATGATGATGCTTAGAACATCTAGGATCATCCATTTTGGGCTTTCTATCGGTGGGGTGACATCTCCCCTCGTTAATGATTTCTGACCCTTCGTACACTTAATGTCCTTGTTTTCTAGAGCTTCTTGGCAGTGACGGCTTGGCAACTTCTCGAGCCTTCGGGATCGTATGTCCTTTCGTCTGATTGATGAATGTTTCATTAACTTTCCCCCTCCTGACATTTAATTATCCAGGCTTATTCACTCAAGTGGTCATCTGACTATGTTTAATATCTGGTACTTTTTTGGATTTGGAATCCATTATCGGTAAGTGTCCCATCCGTTTTCTTTTCCTTGCTGACGTCCTCGCTGGAGGCGTATGGACGGTGGGTCTGATACATCTGCCATTGAGGCGATGATTCAGGCCACGTTGATGGCTGAGAAGGCTTGGGCTAATGACACAAATTCTGGGGGGTGGCAGACTACCCTGGACAATGTGGCTGTTCATTCGTCTCTGCATGGTGCTCATGGGGTAAAGGGAGAGAGGTCTACCTGGGGGTACAATTGTCTAGTCAACAAGGGTCCCCACGCTCATTCTCTCTACAACAAATCTCGGAACCCGGTCAAAACATCTGCCCCTCCCTCTGCTATTATTTTGGATAGCGCTCATCTCACAGAAAGAATTGAAAGTTCGCAGAATCTCGTTTTGGTTGGCCGATGGCATTTCCCGGAGATGAACGACGACGAGCTGAGGAAATGGATTGTGGCCCACTGGAAACCTGTGATTGGCTATACTCCCATTATTTCTCATCTTATGAAGGAATGGTACTGTTTCCATTTCCTAAATGCCGCCGACGCTGATGCCATTCTCAGGGGTCCATGGGTATTCAAGAGAAGTTTTCTAGCTCTCTATAGATGGTTCATCGGGTATGATCCATTGAAAAATACTCCCACCAATAACCTGATTTGGGTAAAACTCCCAAATCTCCAGCTGGAAATGTGGACTAAGGAGATTCTTGAGGTTATTGTTAATTCTATTGGTCGTTTTTTTTACGTTGATCCATGGTGCATAGGTGAGAAAGACAAAAGAATTGCGTGGATCCTCATAGAAAAGGCCTACAGGGGTGGTTACCCAGACCATATAGAGATTGTTTGGCGAGGTTTGAAGATCAACCAAAGATTGGACTTCTGGGGCATTCCTTTTTGCTGTGCTGCTTGCCACAAAATAGGTCATCTCATTAAAAACTGTCCTCGGCAATCTGCTCATAATCGCAGAGTCTCTCACCGTCGGATGCGGTCCAAGCCAACAGAGTTCGGCTTATCTGCGACTGACCATTTGGATGAACCTCTGCCTTCCGATCCTGCTCATAAATCTCCTGCCTCTCCGCGATTTACTGCTCATGTCATCTCTCCCACTCCCGCCCATTATCTTGATGGATGATTTATGAGTGACCGACCTTCGTCGTCGATCCCTCCTAAATTCCAATGTGAGCCTGTTCCGGAGCCGAGAGATGACCCCGCTGTTCGATCCCCTCCTCCCCTTCATCTAAAGGATCTATCGCTGGAGTCTCACCCTATTCTCATATCGTCCTCCTCCCCGACTTTCGACATAAAACCATTGCCCTCCAAGAAAGGAAAATAACCACTTGTGGCTGCCACTCCTGTCAACTCCCCTATTTCATCCCCTGTTAACTTATATGACAACGATATTGACTTTCTCCTTAGTCATAAATCTCTTCAATTGGAGCCCCTTACTATCCACAAGCCATCGCGTCATGTCTCCCCTATCATTAGTCCGGAGTCTGCAAAGAACATTACTGTAAGGAAGAAGTCCCGGGAGGGTACCCATCATTTTAGGGGGAGGTCTATATTTCCTGGCAGCGGGGTGCGTAACCTATCATTGGTTGACGTCCCCATTTATGATATGTCATCTACACAACCTCTTAGAGCAAATGTGGCTGGTGAATCTTCAAAATGACAGATATTGTTTCTATGAATATAAGAGGGCTCGGCGCTAACCTCAAATTCCTAGCGCTAAAAGACATCTTCTACTTTGCTCGACCGAAATTAATTCTAATACAGGAAACCATGCATTGCAGGCATGCATCCATTGCATATCTGGTGGCTTCTGATGCCATTGGCCTGTCCGGGGGGCTCGCCGCTCTTTGGGATCCACATTGGATCTGCGCAAAGGCATACAAATGTTTCGCCGGTATCTTGATCTCAGCCTACATTAGAGGAAAGGGTTTCTCCATTAATGTATTAAACACCTATGTGCCATACAAGAACAGAATTCCTTTCTGGGAGAGGTTTTTTGCATCAGATCTATTTGATATTGAATCTCTGATGATCGCTGGTGACTTAAATTTTACTTTAAGTCCTGATGAATGTTGGGGATGTTGCAGGAAGATGGATCCGCTTGCTGACCATATAAAGATTGAACTTATGAACAAGAACTTGGTTGATATTGTCCCATCGGATATGAAGCCTACATGGGACAATGGCAGAGCTGGGCAGGCATATATTGCCAAAAGAATTGATCGTTTTATTATGCATGCTGACATTATAGGAGAGCTGGGTATGCCAATTTCCTCGATTGGGAACGCTTTTGTATCGAACCATCGTCCTATTTTTCTGAACTAGCAGGAGAAGGGTTTCATGAAGGGGTATCCTTTTAAATTCAATAGAACATACTTGGAGGATCCAGTTTTCAACAATATCATTTCCAAAGCCTGGATGGACTTATCGTCATGTGCTTCTCATACTCCATTCTCTACTTTTAGAGAAAAGATGGCAGCTGTGCACATTCTGGTTAAAAAATGGCAAAAGGACAAAAGGAGGAAGGACCGACTGTCTCTATAGAACATCCAAAGGGAGCTGGACAATATTATTAATTCCATGGATCCCAATTACTGCTCTTTCGACACAAAATGCCGAATAAGGGAGCTCGAAAGGAGAAAACTCTTTCTGTTAAAACAGGAGAAATCCACATGGAGACTTAAAAGCAGCGCCTTATGGCTCAAAGAAGGGGACCACAACACGAAATTTTTTCATAAATTTGCTAATGCCAGACGTGAGAAAAATACCATTTGGAAGATCAGTGATGGAAAGGGGGGTTTTTTCATTTCTCAACAAGATATATCTTGCGAAGCGGTCCGTCATTTCAAGAATCAATACAGCAGGGGGAAGGGCTGTGCTATCCAGGATATCCTCTGGGGTATTGATCTGTTTCCCCAAATGTTCGACGATGAAAAGAATGAATTCCTGTTTCAGCCTGTTTCTGAGAAAGAACTATATGGAATCCTCAAGGCTTTTAGTAAGGACAAATGTCCAGGGCCAGACGGCTGGACTATAGAATTTTTTATCCATTTCTTCGATATCATTAAACAGGATCTTCTTAGGATGATTGAGGATTCTAGAACGTCTGGGAGCATCCGCTAATACACAACATCTACTCTGATTGCATTAATTCCTAAAAAGGTGGACACAGTTTCTTTTCATGATTTTAGACTGATCTCTTTATGCAACATATCCTTCAAAATTATATCAAAAATTATTGCAGAGAGAATTAAAGGAACGCTGGCTACCTTCCTCTCCAAGGATCAACATGCTTTTCTTAAAGGACGTAATATTCTGGATGCTGTGGAAAATACTCAGGAATGCATGTTCTCAATGATCTCAAAGGATATTGATGCGGCCATTTTAAAAATCGATTTACAGAAGGCTTATGATTGTTTAGACTGGGGCTTTATCAGATGTTTATTGGCGAAGATTGGTTTAAGGCCTGATGCCATCCAATGGATCATGGCGTGTGTGGAAAACGTTAACTATGCGATTATTATCAATGGCATCCCTTCCTCATTTTTCCTTGCTAAAAGAGGCCTTCTTCAAAGATGCCCTCTTGCGCCCCTTCTATTTATCCTGGCCATGAACACCCTCAATATTCATATTAGCAAGGCGGTTTCAGAACATAGATGTCGGCCTGTCAAGATATGTAGGAATAATTTCATTTCCCACAACCTTTTTGTGGATGATGTGCTTCTATGTGCTATGCTCTGCAGGGACTCATGGATCTGTTTTTTTGACATTCTTGACAAATTCCAAAAAGCCACGGGACTTATTATTAATAAGTCAAAATCCACTCTATATCACAACGAATCCAACATGGCTCTGGTATTATGGATTGCTGCTTTGTTTGGGATTGGAACTTGTCCGCTCAGAGATGGCATTAAATACTTGGGCTTCCATCTAAAAGCTAAAGGATATTCCAAAAATGATTGGCAGTGGTTAATTGAGAGATACTATAAAAAGATTTCGACCTGGGAATACAGGACTCTTTCATTGGCTGGCAGAATTATTTTAACACAAGCGGTCTTGTCTCAGATGTCTGTCTATTGGGCTCATTTATTCTACCTTCCTGCATGCATCATCCTCCAGATGAATAAGGTATCGGCTAACTTTATATGGGGTGGAAAGTCTAAACAGCAGAAATATCACCTCGCCAAGATGGATGTGATTTCTATTCCCAAGCGACACGGAGGTTGGGGACTTAAGGACTTAAGGATATTCGACCATGCTCTCCTATGTCGATCCTTATGGCAAGGTATATATGGCGATGGTCCTTGGAGCAATATTGTCAAGTTGAAATACATGAAAGGAAAAAGTCTGGAATTCTGGTACAGAACGGGGTCGATTGGGACTAAACAGGGATCTGCTATATGGCTTTGTCTTCGGAAGATAGAGCAATATTTCTTGAAGCACCTGAAATGGAGGATATACACTGGTAATAGGATTTTAATTGGCATCGATCCTATTATGTGTGGTCACAGCGATATACTTATCCCCGAAAATCTTTTATCCTTCCTTCATAGGAGCGGTATCTTCACATGGGATAAGCTCATTCTATCTTGGCAAGGCTCTACTCCCATCTGGAAAGACGCAAAAGAACTCTGTATGTCAGATGAGCTGGGTGTCATATGAAAATCTATCACATAATTTTTTGTTTACGCGGGCTTCGACGTAACGGGATGTCGGATCACCTCTCATGGACAGTGTCGAATGCCCTGCCGCCTGCACAAGTCCGAGACATATACTCAGACATGATCCTCTCCAAGATCTCTCCTTCACGTGATATATTTCCAGTGGCCTTCTGGAATGTGGGATGCCCCCTGAAATTTCTCTACTTTGCGTGGCTGGTTTTCTACAACAAGAGCCTGACATGGGACAATTTAAGAAAAAGATGTTGGCACAGTCCTAGCAGGTGTTTGATGTGTGAAGCTGCCGAGGAATCAAACTTCCACATGTTTTTTCAATGCGCCTCTATCTGACAAATCTAGTATGATCTGGCTTTTATTTTTGGTTTCCCTCACATTGTTTTTTACTCTTCCCATGCAGCTTTCACTTGGTGGAGCAGACAAAGAACTCCTCAGCGTTATCTCATCTTAATCTTTCTATGGTGCTCCTGGAAATGGCGGAATTCCAAGATTTTCAACGACTCAAAGGCTCCACTTATGTCCATCCTGGATAACACCGTCGCCATATGGACCTCGGTCTATGGAAACATGGATAATTGAATATGTCTGTCTTATACAGGTCAACTTATATATGACTCTGCTAGTCTACATGATTTTACATCTGTTGATGTTACGACTTCTCTACACATATGCTATTTTGTTTATCTATACAAAATTTCATGCCAACATGTTTTTGTATGTTTTGTCTAATGATAGTGCTATATAAGACTAATGCAGATGCATCTGTGCCCATGGACAACTGATCAGGGGATCAATATTTGTACATTTTAAAGTTTTTATATTGACTCAATATAAAATATTGCTGCTTTTTTTTCTCTTGAAAAAATGTTCTTAAATAAAGAATAAAAAATGATATAATATATATATATTAGCACTGAGCTATTTTATTCAGTCTTACATTGAGTGTTTTTTTAACGGCCCACATCCACGGAGTGAGGATAGGCCTACGACTGACTCCTAGGTCAGAGAAATCGGCTTAAGAGGCGTCTGGTCGGCGTTGTGGAATACTGCGATTGGTATTGAACAATGTGCAAGTTCATGTATTTAGGATATTTTGAAATTTTATAGAGATTCAATGCAAACCAATTATTTAATTTTGTTTTTATTTATTAAATTTCAAAATATTCCTGAAAATCTACCATCCTGGTAAAAACAAAAAAAACACATCACACCAGCTAAATAGAAAACACTCCATAATTATAAATATGATCATGATATAAAGAAATCCATTATGCGAGCTTTACACAAACAATCAACAATCTGCTTGCTTTTGTATTTTGGGAAGCCAAGGTTTTGATGTTCACAAAGATGAATAGTGTAAGAAATTTACAGGGCTGATTAAATAATTATTAAACGAAACCCTCCATTAATTCCATAAACCTAATATGAATGGCATTGTAGATTTATAATTTACAGGGAGCAGACCATGACTTCATGCTATTTCATTGTTCCACAACACAGATAGAGCTGACGTGGGCAGTGAAGAATGATATAAATATATTGTGTGGGTTTTCCCCAAAAATATGACATATGACATGTCGCAATTATCATACAGAAATAATCAAACTCCTCGCCTAAGCATTTCCTGGTAGCGCTCCAGCGATCGAAGTCTCTCCATTTCCCATTTCTGATGGAACTTGGCAATGAATTCTTCCGCTAATTTATTAACATCTTCACCGGCAAATTGATCGGTGTTTCTTCTCACATTATCCGTGCTATTAATTTGTCCTGCGGGATTGCCAATGCCAACAGCGGTCTCTTTATTTACATCTCTAGTTTCTTCTGTTCTCTGTACTGCTGATTGAACAACCGTAGTTAGTTCTGCTTTTACCGAAGAAGAAGACGACATCGAGGACGACGTTGAAGGATGAAATTGGCTTTCAGTTCGCAAATTTTAATGCAGAAGAATGCTAACGCTCTGCCTGTCAGGGAGAGTTGTGCACAGTTATATGTGCGTCCATCAATGAAATCTTAATGGCTACGAAAGCTATAAACAGCTAGATAGATATTGTGGTGAACGAATGCGTTTACTGGGTCGGATAAGAGCTTCTACGTAATGCGCTCCGTTACGTAAATAATACAATACCAATTTATTCATATTATGATTAGTTTTTCAGTGTTGACTTGGCATCATCCTCATTCCCTGTAGACAGCGTTTGTAATTTTGATACAGTATTCTAGTTATGGGGTTTGTAGTTAAAACTGGTTCCCAATTGCGCCATAAATTCTGCGGCGGATGGAGCAAGGGAGGAGAATAAACATGTGCATAATGAATTGTTAAATGACTATTTCAACCACGATGATATAAAAACATCAACTCGCATTAACCTGGAAGGTTGAATCGTATTTAGAAAAACAGTTCGTACAATTATTTTCAAATATGTATCTGTCTCTTTACAACTGAGCATTCTATTTTTTATTATTTATTTTTTTTATCCCTCCTAGAGGTGGTTGTACTTTTTTGATTTCCATTTTACAAAATATCAAAATATATTTTAAATTAAGGGAAAGTTGAATAAACTGACAAAAATGAGAAGGATACTTTTGACTTACATTTTAAAATTATACTAAAACTTTTAAAAAAATATTAAAATTAATTTAATTAATTTTATTTTAAATAATTTTAATAATAAGAAAAATAAATGTATAAGGACAACAAATAAATTAAAAAAAACATGTAATCAGATTTTTAATAATAAATATTATTGAGATTATAAATTGTTTGATTATTAAGATTATGGGTTACTACTACCATGTGTAAAATCACAACCCTATCTTATATATATAAATTTTTTATTTTTTTAAATTAAATTGAAAAAACAAAAAGAGTAAAATCATTTTTAAGATACTAAGAGGTAACTCCTGTAATGTAATTGTATTATTCATTTAGGTTGTTCACTATTGTATACAAGAGTGAGTGATTGTTCAGTTCATCTCCTGATGACTCTCCATTTCCTCTGTTATTTATTTACACTAATTACAGCTGTTCACACAATCCCTATGATTAGGTGTCAACATTCCCCCCCTTAATCTGAAGGGATGTTGGTGAGTCCAAGCATCGTTTTGAATCTTTGAAGTTTTTCTCTTCCAAGCGCTTTGGTGAAGATGTCTGCAATCTGTTCATTAGTGGAACAATGTCGAAGATGGATTGTTTTGGCCTCAACATGATGTCGAATCAGATGATATTTTGTATTGATGTGCTTCGTTCAATCATGGAACTTTGG
>APFE031513090.1:116061-137915 GCA_000404065.3 Pinus taeda
GACGGTACGTGGGAGCACAAGTCCGTACTGGCACTTGTCGTCTCAAAGAGGAGGAATCACCCAACCAGCAATGAAAGCGATAGTTACCAGGCTTTACGACACCAGAATACGTCTCTAGCCTAGATTTGTAATGTTGTGCGGTAGGTTCCAAAGCGTTTTTATGTTCATTGAATTTATTTTACAGTTGATCTTGCTTAAGAAATTTGCCTTTCAGGTTCACTGTGTGATGTAGATATATAATTCCTAAAATTCAATCTAAGATGACAAACAATCGTTTAATCTTCTTTTTGCAATGAAAATCCTAGCTACTAAGGAAAAAGGAATGAGATTATTTCAACATAGAGGAAAAAGCACACAGTAGATGCACTGTCCTAAATCAAACCAACAAGAAGTCTAAATGCAAATGCACATGCATGTATTTATTTTCCACTTTCTTAATGTATGAATGACAAAAAGAATGCTGAGTAAAAATCTGAATTATCTTTTGAAAGTGACAATACTAACAAATTTCTCTTCAAAACGAAAGGAAGATAATGACGACACTTTGCGATTTCGAATTGAAAATTGTTTTCGACACTTGAAAAGCTACTAATTCAAATCAAATACAAGGGTAACAATATAATCGACCATCAAGAACAATAGGATTCTTTTCTATGACTGAAAACGACACTTGCGACACTTCCAAATCAAGAAACGATAGTTCGATTACGCTACTTCTTTGTAAAAGAGAACTGAAAATGGCACACAATACACAAAAACATTCATAGTTCTTTGCACAATGGAGGTGGAATATTGGAAAGGAAGGAGGTTTCCACAGTGGTATACTGATCACAGACAACAAAACTCCTGAATAAAGCTGAAGGGAGTGAACAAAAAACCAAAATCTGGAAGCAGAAGATGTCTTGTCTGATCAGCGCACCTGTAACACAAGAAAGTGCGATGCAGCGCACCTACTACACATGGGAGGTGTGATGCATCTAGATTCCCAAGAGGAGAAGGTGCGATGGTCCAGGGACGAGACTTCAACTTGGTTCTTGGTCACAGTTTGCAACTTAGTTCAGGAATTTAGGCCGAGCAAGTGATGTTCAGTAAATATAAATCAAAGGGGTTGATCTAATGAGGTTACTAGAGCCACCACTAGGGCAATTAGAATGTTTGCAAATCGATTGTTCAGTTTATAAACAAAACCTGGAGATGGACTGATGCAACATTGATCTACTTTCCACTTGCCCTGCAAATGCAGTTCGAAGGCTAACTGGCTTGACTTCAGGCTCCGTCTGTAAGTTTATAAAACAAAAAAATATAGATAAGCAAACAATCTATTCACTCCTCAGTGGAGTCGCCATTTTGTTATCGAGAAATCTAGTGTCCACTCAGAGCTGCTAGTCCCATTAAGATGGGTAGCTATCTTAGAAACAAACAAACCAAAACTATTTTCGCTTTCCTTTGTGAGAAGTAGATAAGAGGGGAACAAAGGACACCAACCTCAGTCTTGCGCTTGGTTCCTTGCTTGGTTCCTCTCCCTTCTGACACATCTTTGCCGCTCCTTCTTCGTTTACCCAGCTTTAAAGAGCACCTATGGAATCAAATCAGCATAATACTATCGAAGAACAGAGATCTACCATCATAAACAATATAGGACCAAATATATATTAACCACACAAATGCATATATCATCAAACATACAAGAATGTGGAGGAAAACTTGAATAGCTTTATTAATATCAAGAATAGCAAAGAGGATTACAACCGATTGTCATCCTCTCAACATGAAAGCCCTTCTTCACCTCATGAAAAGCTTAGATCACCCAACACTATGATATTGCACCAGGAAACGAACAACACTTCCTTACAAGATACAAGATTCCAATCCCTGGATCTCTATGATGAGGGATCCATATATAGATGATTGCAGGGGGGTGAGTCAGCTTCTGGGATTTTGATTAGTGTCCTCTCTCTGATAGTTCTTGATTCCACTTGGAGATTGATGATCTCTTACTCATTCCTGGGCGAATTCAAAGAGGGAAGTGTCACAGGAGAAGTTTCTGGAAGATTCCATGATCATCCACCTTGCAAACTGTCTCTACCATTTATCTACTCTCGCCCATCGCACCCTACAAAAGGGCTTTCTAGTATGCATCAAACTTTTTACACTGAGCAGGTGAGATGCATCACACCCTCTACATTGGGCAGTCTGTATGGTCCAGTTTTGACCAGTTTTCCATGGAGAACTTCTGGGAGATGATGTAATCAACTGAACTTGTTCCTTTAGGATGTGAAGCAACACTTTTAGGGACTTAGAAGCCCTTGGTTTATGGACATGTATGATTGGGGTTGCAGTACCCAAAAATGTCTATAACAAGTTGGTTCAAAATCTGTAGACAAATTCAATTCACAATTATAAGAAACATCCACATCAACAGGTGAATCAGAGTCATCTACATCACCTCCATTTTTCTGGTTTGAATTTGTAGTTCCTATCTTTCCAACCTCATCAGGATGAACACTTTCAAGTGTCTTTGTCAGCCACTTTGGGGGACCTTTCTCAGATGGTCCAGGCTGCTCTGTTGATTGAGTTGGGAATGAATCAAGATTGAGTCTCCCAATTCTGTCAATCACATCGCTCAAAGTATCATCCGTTGTTGGAGTTTCATGTGGGGGAGAGAGTGCTTCAGAAGAAGATTCCACATGTGTATCTAATATAGGAATCCCCCCTTCAAGATGTGGAATTTGATTATCAAATTCTTGAAATGATTTTGCGTTTGTGAATCTATCCAAGCGATCAAGTTGCTGCTCAACAACATTGTCAGTTCTGGATGATTCAAGAAAGATTACATCTCTAGATACAACAAAATTTTTATTGACTTCATCATAGAGACGATATGCTTTGGAGGTGTTTGAATACCCCAGGAAGATACACTTATCACTTCTTGCACCAAGTTTTTTTCTATGTACCTTTGGCATCAATGCATAACATGTGGAACCAAAGACCCTTAGATGCTTTACCGAAGGAAATGTGCCCATACCACATTTCATAAGGAGTCTTATTTCTAATAGCATTAGATGGACATCTATTCTTTACATATACAACACATAGAACTGCATCAGCCCAAAACATCAATTTTACATTTTTGAAAAACATCATGGAGTGCACCATATTTAAGATTGTCCTATTCATTCTTTCAGCTACTCTGTTGTATTGGGGATTATAAGACACAATTGTTTGATGTTTGATCCCATGTTGGCAAAGATAGTTTTCAAATTCATTTGAAGTGTATTCTTTTCCATTATCAGCGCGAATAGAGCCAATATGAGATTGTGCATCATTTTGAATCCATGTATGAAAGTTTTTGAATGTTTGAAAAGCATCAGATTTGTTCTTCAATACATAAACCCAACACATTCTGGTGTAGTCATCAATAAATGTCATCATATATTTATTTCCATTTGCAGAAGGAACATGCATTGGACCACATAAATCTAAATGAATGATTTCAAGTTTTCTATGTGCTCTGGAATGTGAATCATGAAAAGACAGTTTTATATGCTTTCCTAGAATGCAAGCAACACATTGCTTAAGTTTCTTAGGAATTATAGGCAAACCAGTAACACCATTTTTCTTCAACAAGCGGAGGCTGTCATAGTTCAAGTGTCCAAATCTAACATGCCATAATAAACTTGATGGAAATGTACCTTCTTCATAATGAGAATTGTATGAGATATTTTGTGCACAAACATAGGTACCCTGCAACTTGAGAAGCCTTTATTCTTCTATCCCCATCATGACAAGTGAGTGGTCTGATGCTTTTATCAACTCAAGCTTGCCATCAAACATATGAATGGAGTATCCTTGCTGGCGGATTTGGACCAAGGACAGCAAGTTTCTCCTCAGCTGTGGGAGATACAGAACATGATATAGAAAAAAGTCTGGAAGACCAAGCAATTTAAGCCTGATTGTGCCAAGCCCTAATGGCTTGAGTTTGGATTTGTCTGCAAAGTATATTGCTCCATCAACATTGTCAGTAAATTCTTCAAAAAAATCTCTTCTAAAATTCATGTGGCAAGTTGCTCCTGAATCAAGCAACAAATCATTTTTCCAAGAAGTAAGTGAAGCATTAAACAAGTCTTCATTTACTCCAATATTACAGTGTGCCACAACATAGTGAGCGGATTCAAGTGCTTTACCTTTCTCTTTGTCATTAGTTTGACCATTGGGTTGGTTTTTTTCCTTCTCAATTTTGTCCCAAGGCAACTTGCACGTTGATGCATCATGTGATCCATATCTTTTGCAGTGTATGCAGTGCAACTCTGACTTTTCTCCTTGAGAGTGTCTGCCCCCATGCCTCTAAAATTTCTTCCTCTTCCTCTTCGACCACCTCTTCCTTTGGAAGAATTTTGAGCAAGATTCTTCTCTCTATGTGCAAGACAAACAACCTCTTCAGAAGACTGGGGAGCTGTCTTCTTTCCAAAAGTTTTCTTTCTTTCAACAAATTTTTTCACAAGGGAGTCAAACATAATATCTTTGAGGTTTGCATTTGCTTATAATGACTCAAGATAATTTGAGTAAGTGGGATAAAGTGCCTTGAGAAAAGCTATCAGAGGAATGTCTAGTTCAACATTAGTGACTTTGATATCATGCATAATAGATTTTACTTTTGATGCAAGAGAAAGGGGATCATCATTTTGTAATTCAAGGGTGAACAATTTAATCATGAGTTGAACAACTTCAAGTGCAGAGTGAGTCATAGAGTTCCTTCAGTTTTTGTAAGGCTTCGAAAGCATTTGAAAATGGAAAAATATGGCGACTCACCTCTTCATTTACTGATGATGCAATCAATGCATAAGCCTTGCTATTCTTATTTTCCCAAATGACGAATTCCTTGTATGAGGTAGGCTGTTCTGGCTCTTTGTCTCCATCTCCAACACACTCTCCTTTCCACAACTCATTAAAAATGAGAGTGTGTTTGATTTTCAGCGACCATTCTAGACAGTTCTCCTTGCCAGTGAGAACCACTCACATAATAGATATCAGTGAATGCATTTTTTTTTAAATTTACCAATATATAAAAAATGCACTTCTGGTGGTTAAAAATTGCACTTCTGGTATATTTAAATACAGAGGTAGTATGGTTATACCGGACAATGTCATATATTATATATAATATATAATATATACGGAGTAGTATGGAGGAGCGTTGTATATATATATCGAAGTAGTATGGAGGAGCGTTTGGGACAGTTCTCCAACCAAACAACGTTATATACCAAACAACCAAGCAACGCTATATACCATGGGATATGAAAACAACGTATATATGGGATATGAGAGCCAAACAACATGGTATATATGCCGAAACAATACTTAAAAGCAACGCACAACAGTTATATATATGAAAACAACACATAGAGGTCAATGTTATATATGAAAACGTTGTGGGAGACAATAGAAGAAGAAAATGGCATCGTGAAGAAGAAGCCCCTCAAGTTCATGTCATGGAACGCAAACAGTCTTTTATTGCGACTCAAGAAGAATCGAACCGAGATCGCCGATTTCATTCAGTGCCTTGATCCCGACGTTATTGCGATTCAGAAGTGTGGATGCTTGATAGAAATTTGCTGAGTTCCTCATCGTTTCTGATAGCTAGCTGAATGTGTTGAGGTGTAATCCTTCCAACCAGAAATTGCAAGCTAGACTTATGAAAATGCAGATACCGCGTATTCAATGGAGGGAGAGGGCCGACTGTTAAGGCAGATGTGTCACGCTAGGAGATCTGGCAAAGGAACTTGCATAGGCCACCAAAACGAAAAGCTTGGGAATGGTGACGGTTCAACACTGCATCTTGACACATGACAGAGATGGCCTTTAGTCCGCTCAGTAGCAGGATGCTCAGGAGGGAATATGAGAACAATTATGCAGGAGGATAATTATGCACAACTCAGAGAGCACAGAGAATGATTAAGAAAATACCATATGGTAGAAAGCTCAGAGAGTGCAGAGAATATGGGAGAGAGCGTAGAGAATAGAGGGACAAAATATGGCAGAAAACTAATACAAGGAGATACAATACAAAAGCTAATTTTGGGAGCTGGCTCTGATACCATGTTAGACCAGGAGGTAACTCCTCAAATGTAATTGTATTATTCATTTAGATTGTTCATTATTATATACAAGAGTGAGTGACTATTCAGTTCATCTCCTAATGACTCTCCATTTCCTCTATTATTTATTTACACTAATTACAGCTGTTCACACAATCCCTATGATTAGGTGTCAACAATTTCTCAACTTTTTATCATAAATTATACTAAAATTATTTAATGAATATTTTGTAAAAAATAAAGCTCTACCATATATCTATTAATAATTGATATTTAAATTAAAATTTTAGAAATTCTATTTCAAAATAGGTATCTTTGTCAATCTAATTATCAATTTAATATTTAATTTAACTATTGTAGAATTAAAATTCTTTGTATTAATTTTTTTTGATAAATTAAATATTATATTATTTATTTTGTTTTAGTAATTTTGAATTATATATATATATATATATATATATATAAAAGTTTCTATGTATAAAATTTATTTTTTATAAAATATATATTTTTTTACCAACTAATTTAGATTATTATTTTAATAATTTTGTTTGGGTTTATCTTAAACTTTGAGGGAAATTTAGCACTCAGGTACTCTTGGAGTTGAGCAAGAGGACCAATAACTCAGCATAAATGTATGGTCTTTTGATATGACTAAATCATGCAAAATAAATGAATACTACTAAGCTTCTAATTCTAGGAAGCTCTCCTAACCATCCAATTCCTTCTCAAAATCTCTTCTCCTAAGGAAAATCAATTAAAGTTGCTAACACACAAAATTTTGGGAGCCTTTGGCCACTTCCAAGTCAAATCCTTACATATCTTAATAACTCAAAAAAAGGAAGCAGATGCCTAAGAAAACCGTGCTTTTCTTTTAAAATTAGGCTAAACCAACATCAACAACTTATTAGGATTGTGTAGATCATCTTCTGCATTCATCGCATTAGGTTTCTTTTTGATGGACGTTTCAAACTAGCAACGGTGGTTCATCTTCAGGATGTGAAAGATTATTGAAAGATTGGTCTTATTGTTCAGTTTAATATATAGATGTATGAGATGCATTATCGACAGATATTAGGATTTATTAAATTATTATTGCATTATTCTATTTGTTTTAATTATAATTTAATTATTCTATTATGTTTTGTTATTTTAATTATATTTAAGATATTTAGGGATTAAAATTGTTATTTTATAGTTGTATTAATTTATATCCTCTCATTGTTTTACTTTGTATTTTATTAGTTTTAATTATAAGTTGCAATTATTTATAAAGGCTAATACCTATTACCTTGTTCTATTTGTTTTAATTATATTTATTTTAATTATTTATTAAGGCTAATACATATTCTTTATTCTATTTGTTTAATTATAATTTAATTATTCTATTATGTTTTGTTATTTTAATTATATTTAAGATATTAGGGGATCATTGTTGTATTAATTTATATTCTCTCATTTTTGTTTTATTTTAATTGTTTTATTTTGTATTTTATTAATTTTAATTATATGTTACAATTATTTATTAAGGCTAATACATGTTACCCTAGTTGTGGATTTTTTAAGTTCTTGTTAGATTATATTTTAGTATGGTCGTAATTTATTTTTAATTATAATGGAATAAACCATTTTTATTTGTTCTTGGATAATTAGAGGATAATTATAGGGCTTGCTCATGCAACAAGCCCTATGTAGGTGAGACTGGGAGATCCTTTAACACAAGAATCTAGGAACACTCAGCTAACATTAAACATAATTCCTAAATGTCACAACGGTGTCTACTTAATACCCTGCTCATGCGGCAAGCCCTATGTAGGTGAGACTAGGAGATCCTTTAACACAAGAATCCAAGAACACTTAGCTGGCAAACGTAATTCTTAAATGTCAGAAGGGTGTCTACTTAATTCCCTACTCATGCGGCAAGCCCTATGTAGGTGAGACTGGGAGATCCTTTAAGATAAGAATCCAGGAACACTCAACTGACATTAAACATAATTCCTAAATTTCACAAGGGTGTATACTTAAGTGAGACTGGGAGATCCTTTAACATAAGAATCCAGGAACACTCAGCTGACATTAAACATAATTCATAAATGTCACAAGGGTGTCTACTTAATTCCCTTCTCATGCGGCAAGCCCTATGTAGGTGAGACTGGGAGATCCTTTAACACAAGAATCCAGGAACACTCAGTTGACATTAAACATAATTCCTAAATGTCACAAGGGTGTCTACTTAATTCCCTGCTCATGTGGTAAGCGCTATGTAGGTGAGACTAGGAGATCTTTTAACACAAGAATCCAAGAACACTCAGCTGACATTAAACATAATTCCTAAATGTCACAAGAGTGTCTACTTAATTCCTTGCTCATGAAGCAAGCCCTATGTAGGTGAGATTGGGAGATCCTTTAACACAAGAATCTAGGAACACTCAGCTGACATTAAACATAATTCGTAAATGTCACAAGGGTGTCTACTTAATTCCCTGCTCATGTGGCAAGCCCTATGTAGGTGAGACTGGGAGCTCCTTTAACACAAGATTCCAGGAACACTCAGCTGACATTAAACATAATTCCTAAATGTCACAAGGGTGTCTACTTGATTCCCTACTCATGCGGCAAGCCCTATGTAAGTGAGACTGGGAGATCCTTTAACACAAGAATCCAGGAACACTCAGTTGACATTAAACATAATTCCTAAATGTCACAAGGGTGTCTACTTAATTCCCTGCTCATGCGGCAAGCCTTATGTAGGTGAGACTGGGAGATCCTTTAACACAAGAATCCAGGAACACTCAGCTCACATTAAACATAATTCCTAAATGTCACAAGGGTGCCTACTTAATTCCCTGCTCATGCGGCAAGCCCTATGTAGGTGAGACTGAGAGATCCTTTAACACAAGAATATAGGAACACTTAGCTAACATTAAACATAATTCCTAAATGTCACAAGGGTGTCTACTTAATTCCCTGCTCATTCGACAAGCCCTATGTAGGTGAGACTGGGATATCCTTTAACACAAGAATCGAGGAACACTCAGCTGACATTAAACATAATTCCTAAATGTCACAAGGGTGTCTACTTAATTCCCTACTCATGCGGCAAGCCCTATGTAGGTGAGACTGGGAGATCCTTTAACACAAGAATCCAGGAACACTCAGCTGATATTGAACATAATTCCTAAATGTCACAAGGGTGTCTACTTAATTCCATGCTCATGCGGCAAGCCCTATGTAGGTGAGACTGGGAGATCCTTTAACACAAGAATCCAGGAACACTCAGCTGACATTAAACATAATTCCTAAATGTCACAAGGGTGTCTACTTAATTCCCTGCTCATGCGGCAAGCCCCATGTAGGTGAGACTGGGAGATCCTTTAACACAAGAATCAAAGAACACTCAACTGACATTAAACATAATTCCTAAATGTCACGAGGGTATCTACTTAATTCCCTGCTCATGTGACAAGCCCTATGTAGGTGAGACTGGGAAATCCTTTAACACAAGAATCTAGGAACACTCAGCTGACATTAAACATAATTCCTAAATGTCAAAAGGGTGTCTACTTAATTCCCTGCTCATGTGGCAAGCCCTATGTAGGTGAGACTGGGAGATCCTTTAACACAAGAATCCAGGAACACTCAACTGGCATTAAACATACTTCCTAAATGTCATAAGGGTGTCTACTTAATTCCTTGCTCTTGCGGCAAGCCCTATGTAGGTGAGACTGGTAGATCCTTTAACACAAGAATCCAGGAACACTCAGTTGGCATTAAGCATAATTCCTAAATGTCACAAGGGTGTTTACTTAATTCCCTACTCATGCGGCAAGCCCTATGTAGGTGAGACTGGGAGATCCTTTAACACAAGAATCCAAGAACACTCAGCTGACATTAAACATAATTCCTAAATGTCACAAGGGTGTCTACTCAATTCCCTGCTCATGCGGCAAGTCCTATGTAGGTGAGACTGGGAGCTCCTTTAACACAAGAATCCAGGACACTCAGCTGACATTAAACATAATTCCTAAATGTCACAAGGGTGTTTACTTAATTCCCTGATCATGCGGCAAGCCCTATGTAGGTGAGACTGGGAGATCCTTTAACACAAGAATCCAGGAACACTTAGCTGACATTAAACATAATCGATCCAAATCATCAGCTTTAGCTGAAAATTCTAATAAAACTAAGCACCAAATTTGTATAGAAGATACCCGCATCTTAGCTAGAAGTGATCACTTCTTCATAAGGAAATTCAGAGAAGCCATAGAAATTAGCAAGTACCCTAATAACCTCAATAGAGATGACTAATGGACAATAAGCGAAAACTCGATTCCAATCCTATCATCCAAATTTACCCCTCCCTAACTATAATTCTCCTCTAATTAACCAAGAACAAATAAAAATGATTTATTCCATTCTAATTAAAAATAAATTATGACCATACTAAAATATAATTTAACAAGAACTTAAAAATTCCACAACTAGGGTAACATGTATTAGCCTTAATAAATAAATGCAACATATAATTAAAATAAATAAAATACAAAGTAAAACAATTACAATAAAACACAAATGAGAGGATATAAATGAATACAACTATGATCCCTAATATCTTAAATATAATTAAAATAACAAAACATAATAGAATAATTAAATTATAATTAAAACAAATAGAATAAGGGAATATGTATTAGCCTAAATAAATAATTAAAATAAATATAATTAAAACAAATAGAATAGGGTAATATTAGCCTTAATAAATAATTGCAACATATAATTAAAATTAATAAAATACAAAGTAAAACAATTACAATAAAACATAAATGAGAGGATATAAATTAATACAACTATAAAATAACAATTTTAATCCTAATATTCTTAAATATAATTAAATAAACAAAACATAATAGAATAATTAAATTATAATTAAAACAAATAGAATAATTCAATAATAATTTAATAAATCCTAATATTTGTCGGCAATATATCTCATACATCTATATATTAAACTGAACAATAAGACCAGTCTTTCAATAATCTTTCACATCCTGAAGATGAACCACCGTTGCTAGTTTGAAACGTCGATCAACAAGAAACCTAATGCGATGAATCTGGAAGATGATCTACACAATTATGAAGTTCGCAGAAACCTCAAAGACAAAAAAACTTATTAGGATGGAGACACATCCCTTAATCTATCCCTTGTCATCGCTTGCTGATCATAATTTAGAACCTCATAGTCATTCCTATGGAGATTATGTAAGGAACAAAGCATTCCCTTTTAATACCGCCCCTCCTTCACATGGAACCCTCCCATATAGCTCGTGACCCATTTTATGTACCAATCATCAAAGGTGAAGTGAAAGATGTGTTGCAAGCACGCCATGTGGTGACTTGTCCCTTTTTGAATTCACATGTGTATGGTGTTTTGCAGAGTCGATGTCATAAACATATCTCATATTTTTCACTTGAGCCTTTAATAGGTTCGAGGTGGTGGTATGTAGTAAAATTTAATAGTGAGATGCTTTTTGCACTGTGTGGGAGCTTCAACAGTGGGGTTAAATTGATGGACAAAGATCATATATCTTGGTTATGGCCAACACCATGGAACTTGCACATGTTATGGCACTATTAGATTAATGGCCCGAGTTAGGAAAATAACTCTAATGGGAAAATCTTCATCAACTTTGACTTGGGAATTACTCGAGGTATTTCTTTTCTCTAGTACTCCGTGGGCACCATATTGTTTCTGGTTGGAAGGTGGAGGTTCAAGTAGAGGCATCAAGGTTCTCTTTGCTAGAGCACGAGGTCAAAGTCTCTCTCAATTGTGCCTTTCTACCCATATTTATTTGGCAAGGTGTGTAGTGGGTCATTTTGGGCCTATGGAAAGATCTGAAATTCCTACTCTTTGTTCAAGAATTTAGCCTCAACTTGGGCTTCCATGAGAGGTCCCTTGGTCTCATTGACTTTCTTCTTATACTCAGGCACTCTCCTACTCAGTATCCCATGCATCTGGGTTTTCTTCCTTTGTTCTACACTTTGGAGAGAACTCGATCAATTTGGCATGTTCTTCATTTATTCATGGGGTTTTATTTTTACTGTTTGTTTGTTAAGTTTTTCTATGTGAAATTGGACTCCCCTACAATCACCCTAGGGGCTTCTCAGCTATCCCCAATTTCCCCATGGCATTTCTCCTGATTGGTGATCCTCCTAACATTCATTTTGTTGACCTCAAGACCCTATCACAATAGGCCCACCTTGAGCATTGGTTCCCTTATGGCAGAATTTGTACAATGTCACTTTGGTAGGGCCCCTCTGACATCATTGGTGACAACAAAAAAGGAATTAAATGGGCACAACAACTTGAGGACCTTCTCACTGAGTTCCTAAATCTGCAATGGATTATTCATCATCAAGTAAACGCAATTATGTTCCTCATAGAAGAAATTCAATCTCTCCACTCCAAATTCAACCATTAGGAAGATGAAGTGGACACTCTGTGTAGGAAATTAGATGAGCTTCAAATGTAGTTTGAAATAGTAAAAAATCAAAGTTCCTCAACCAATGCTCCCAATTAACCTCCAAGCCATTTGCTAATCGATTTAAATAACCCCTCCGAGAGATGAAAATTGTCGCTTTCGTTTATCAATTCCCTTTGTAAATATGTTTTGTTGTTAGGTTAGTTTTGCACAATGTATCTATTGATGTTATGGTGTAAGTCAATATTTTGCAGTAGCAAATTCCAATGCGAAAATATGATATTTTTCTCTAGTTCTTCATTGAAGAAACAAATGTATGGAAAAACCACATAATCATTTCTTTCGTATTTTGCGATGGACACAAACTTAATAGAAAAACTACTCATTTCTATTAAAAATAATAATTTTGATTTAATAATTTTATAACAATCAATAAATTATATAAATACTTTTGTATTGGTACTTTTTAATTTTGATAATTTAATAAAAGTGTATGTTTAAAAGTTAAATATATATTTATTTATTTCATAAAGAAAAAAGTGAGTATATATTTTATTTATATATATATATATAGAGAGAGAGAGAGATTGTTGGTATTAGGGAAACCTATAATTACACTGACTTAAAAGTGTTTTTTCATGGTAAAAACCATTATAATTAGAACAATATTCTTACTATCAACATTCAACATGTTAGGATTTGAACTTGGATAAATAGAATAAAAATTATTTTAATTATGCATTTTTTCAAAGAAACAATTCAATTGGTGATACAAATAATGTGAGTTTTAAAAAAACTTAGAGATCTAAAGTTCAAATCTCTTAAATTAAAAAAAAAAAAAAAAAAAACATGTTATAAACCTTAAAGGTTTAACTCCTCTAAATATCAGTTTAACTTCTCCGTTCCTCCAACATCATAGAGAATAGATAATTTTAAAAGGTCAACTCTATTACATCAAATATATTTCGATGCTTTTCTAATATTTCGCAAAGGCCAGGTTGGAAGTAGCATAATTTCGAGTGGGACATTAATAAAAGGGGAGAAGCAGCCAATGAAATCATCCACTGCTTTTAATGTTACTTGAAGCTCTGTTGGAGCTTTGTGCATACATGGTGACCTTGGTTTGGATTTCATTATTGCGAGCAGGCGTGGAATTTGATGTCTCACAGGACGTATTTTGGATTTCAAAACGTATTCGACAGTTGTTGAAATTTTTTGACTGTCAAGTTTGATGTGTGTTATAATAGACAAACTGTCAAATTGACTTCCAATTTGAAATGTAAACCGTCAAAATTTCTAGTACTTGAAACGCCAACAAATGTAGCAGCAATAGAACATTATGATACTCCTGCATTCATTCATTTACCAGTATAAGACTGGTATGAATTATGGGACATTACATTAAATTTCTGTCCATACATGGGTGAGAACACCAAATGCGCTGACATTTTAATATTGTATTTATGCTCCTATTTATTAGCATACCAAACCGAGAAGTGAAGATTGTTGGTAATAAGTCTGTAATTAGTATTCTTCTCTCCTTTTTGTTAATTCAGATTCTCAAATTTTCGGGTTCAAGATCTTGTTCTCTTATCATCTCATCAGTCATTATTGGGTTTCAATTCGATCAGTTTAAATTCGATCTGCAACGTGCAAGTAGTAATTTCACAGTCCCATATTTCTGTGCATCCTTTCCTCCTTCTAGGCCAGCCATTCCATCTAGCTAGCTTAGGAAGGTAAGTGGCAAGCAACAATATTTTAATCTCTTCCCTCTGGTTGGCAATTATATGCAAACCCCAACGAACCATGCATAACATTGAATACAGAGCCATAAATAAAAAGAAAGGTTCCATCTGAAAGGGGCTTCACTAATTCCATCATTCATCATCATTCATTAAAAATCCACCATCCAAATGAGCCTTGCCTTTCTTCCGTAGGCATGCATACTTCTATGTCTATGGAGGATAACATAAATAGTGCCTACCCATTTTGTTCCTCCAGAAAGTGTATTAAAAAGCGCGGGAAGGAGTAATAAAAAGCATTCAAGGATAACCGGAGTGTAATAAAGTTTTGCACACTTATGGTTCTATTAGTTCCTTTTGTCGCTGGATTTCGAACAGTAGTCGACAGATAATTGGAAATCGACAACGCTTATGTTTAACTAAACTAAAGGTACTGGATATAGACCCTACAGGTTTATCTGAGGGTCCATTGTCAAGGTTTCAAGTAAGTGGGGTGGGTCGAAAGCACACTCAAATGGCCTCTGTAGGATTCTTATTGCATGAGAGTCAGTGATGACAAAGATAATAAGGGAGAGATACGAGTTCAATAATATCGAGAGAGAGGATGAATCACCCCTTTCTCATTTTAGCCTGACACCAAACAAAATCGACTGCTTCTGTAGGTTGATTGTGCCATCAAATTTCTTTCGATTCGATGATCAAACAAATTTCGATTTTGCCCAAGAATTTTAATACTTAAAGGATCACGGGGTGAAAATTGAAAGCCAAATGTGCCATAATGAGTTGAACAACTAGAATAAGGCCCAATTGACAGAGACGATGTGATTGACCATTATGAGGGGAAAAGAGAGAGAGAGGAGGAGAATGGTGAGGGAAAGGTTACATTTTCTAAGCGCAGGAATAGGCGGTTGAAAAAGCCTTATGAGATCCGAGTGCTCTACGATGCTGAAGTGAGACTTATAATTTTCTCGAGAAAGCTATAAATTCGTCAATTCCAGGTGTGTGCTCAATGAGTATTTTCCCTCATTGTCAGATTGCTCCCTCGTATAATGATTTGGAATGTTTTACTTCCCTTTTGGATTTTCCAGAATGGTTAATGTGTATTTTATCTAGATTTCAGGTTTGATTTCTCTCTTCTTTATTTTTCTAGCCTCTATTTACATAAAGAAATGAAAGCGTTTTTGGGAAAACTAGAAAGGGATATGCTCTTCTAAGGTCTCACACCATTATTTTGGATTTGTAAGGTTTCAAATTGATTCTTATATAACATAAATAAGTAGTTAGATATATGTTTGATTATAGTTTCATAGTTTCGCACAAGTGATTGATTGTTTTTTCAGGGTTCTAGTGGAGAGAAAATTTTGGGCATAATTGTCTAATTGTCCATTGATTAAAGATCAAGATATTAGCTTTTATTCTAGACTTGGAAATATTTAGATTAATGATACTTCCCAACTTTAATAAACATTTCCCAATCGATAATTATGTAGTCACTAGGCAAAGTTCTGACAATTTCTATGTAGAAGGCTTTCCTTTTCCTAAAAGTCCAGTACATTTATACTGGGGTTTCAGAGCAATAGAAATTGATAACTCTTTTGTATTCATTTCCTTTTTCGATTAGCCATCTGAGTATCTGAAAATTTATTCAATACACTCAACGTTTGTGAAAATAAGGGATTTTTCTTAACTGAGAAGAGGTTGCAAATTTTAGTTGGTATTTTGCCTTCTATGAAATGGCTTGGTAAGTGGTTGTCTAATAAGGGGATATTGTCATTTACAAATTTACTTATAACGTAAAATGAAGGGTTTGAAAAATACAAAAACGTCATCAAATTTTCATTTGAAAGGCAAAAAGGATTTGAAATTCTAAGCCTGATTGCGAGTGTTGTATATATCTCCAGATATTGTGTTAGCGTAGGTGTATAAGGGTTCTGCGTGTTCTGCAAAAGTCATAGGATTCAATATGTCCTTGTTTTCATTACTCTTAACATCGATGTCCTTGGACCACTCCGTTTGTTTTCATTACTCTTAACATCGATGTCCGTGTACCACTCAGTTTTCTAGTTATAGAATGCCTTTAATTTTGTTTGTATTCAAATAACAATGGCAACAAATTTTATGTAACAAGGTACTTTTGCATCGATACGTTGGAGGACGAATCTTTTTGAAATGTAATTAAGATCTATCTGTTTGTCCCCAAGATTTATTTGATAAAAAATATTTAAATTATATTATTATATTTATTTATAAGAATTTGTTAAATTTTATTAATCAAAAGGTTAGGGTAAATATATACGGAGAATGACTTAAATAGATAATTGTTATAGTGTTAACCAGTTGCAATAGTTTTTATTCATAATTTATAATTCCAAAACCACTTAAAATATTCTTCCATATAAAGATTTATGAGATACAAAAGGATTGAGACATTTAGTAGGGAATTGGTTAGGTGATAAGTTTCTCATTGATTTTTTTGTTTTTTTTCTAATTGGGTAGTCAAATTAACTGGGGAGTGAGTCAATTTGTTATTATGTGGTAGTGCATGCAATCATTTATTGTTATAGTTTTTTTTGCTAAAATAGTTTCTAATCTAACATCTTTAACTTTTATTTAAAATTGCATATATTTCAAAATAATCAATAAACCCCTACAATAAAAAAAACACCTTAAATAAAATATATTAATTAAGATAATTCCATAGAAAATACCGTATATGAAAGTAACTCCCAATTACCATATATACTATCTTCCAATTAATACCCCACACTTACCTTTCCTCACAAACATGATAAAAATTTTAAATTTTCTTTATTTTAAAATCTATATCTCTAATTTCTTAATAATAAATCTTTTCACAATTATATAACAATTTATCTCTAATTTCTTGATAATAAATCTTTTCACAATTATATAACAATTTTTTAAAAACATACTAATTTACTAAAATTTAAGCTAATAATTAATTACATCAATAGACTTTCTGATTTATTGATGTTCTTATTTTAAAAAATAAAATGAAGTAACGATTTAAATAGAGAGTGATATCTGCAATAATCGAATATTCTTTTAATCATCTAATAATTTTATTTTCTTTTAATAGTCACCGTTTTTATTGTAAACGTGAATTTTTTATTTATTGAAATGTTTGTGTGACGGAAAACAAAATAAAATTTCACAGACGGCCAACGAAATAAGTAGATAAAGATCATCGTGAAATGTGATGTTTATTGAATCAAATGACGGCTTCTACAATCAGTTTTTCTTAGCGCACTCGGTTACGTGAACGTAACTGACCATTCATTACCACATCAATATTTGACTGTTGTGTAAAAGTTAGATTATGGACGATTTTTCATGGAGTTGAGTTAGCATCATCCACAGTAAAAAAAAATACATTCCGCACAGAGAACGTTTAAGGTCATTTCCTGCAATCTTCCTTGAGTAAATGATTCTATGAATTTGTAAATTAGCTGCCAGGTCTGCCATCTTTGGACAGGGAGAGCAATGAACGTATAGACAGCTGAACCATGGATTGTTGGGGTCTGAATATGGAACCTTTTGATAGAATATAAGGAATGAAATAATAATGAGAGGTTTTAATTTTTCCTATTAGATAAGTGGGATTAATTTAAGTAAATAAATATAGATCTATTTTAAATAAAGATTTAACATGAGTTTAGAGAGATCTAATTTCTCCATTTGTATTTTTTTTATGAGTAGATATTATTTAAATGTTTTGTATAGTTATTTAATTTTTAGATGTTTTAAATTTTTTATTTTAGTTTATATTAGCAAAATTTCAATTTTGATGACACATTACACATCATAATGTGTTGTAGAATGAGCCCTAGATAACCGGATTCGTCCTAGAGGCCCCTCGAATCCCGAACCCAGTGTGCACGACATGATTCCGCCCTGATTCGTGTCCAAATCCAATGACATGTCGTGTCTTATTTTGACACGTTGAATCCGACTGCGTGTCATGATTTTGGCAGCGTGTCCTGTTTTCCAGGACTAGTTAGGCGGCAAAAGTGACCTACGCAGGTATGAAAAGGCCGCATTTGGTCATTACAGCCACGCATATTTTCATTTGGCAAGCGTTTTGGCAGCGTAATGATCAAGTCTAGGCCCTAGTTGATATGCAGTTCATGGTAATGTTAAAATCTTAAAGTAAAAGTGATATTCTCCTTTATTTTTCATTTTCATCCTTTTACTTAAATTTTTAACATTACCATGAAATGACTCATGTTTGAGAGTGGTTTCACCCTCATTGGATTTCATATGGAAAGTAGAATTTGATTTCATTCAAAATCCAGCAGACTTATCAGTTTTCAAGATTTTAGGATTGGGGGATTGTAATGTTTCCATTGAATTTTGTCATGTATTAGGGTATGGAACTCGCATTTTATCAAGAGCACCAATCCCTCTATGTACCTTGATGTTAGTGACATTGGTTGTCGAAATCCTGTATCATGACCCTCAATGTACGCATCACTCAAACAAAATCTTGACTTGACATGTTATGCTTGTTCTATCTTATATTAATGCTTAAAGGGTGATATTAATGACAAAGATCCCTATACAGATACAGAGGTAATGACAAAGATACCTTTGGATATTAATGTTTAGAGGGTGATATTAATGACAAAGATCCTGATTTTCCAACAAGACTAAAAAATTAGACATTTCTCGTGGTGGCAAGAGGGCCAAGAATAAGAAATAGATAATAGATTGACATGCATTTGAATTTTATATGTACTATGCATGCTAATAGCTATAGATGAAGATCTATATTTGAAATCAATAAATTTGTATCATTAATTAAAATTTGTGTAAGAAATATCTAATTTTTAAGATATATATATATATATTTAATAAAATAATATATAACGAATCCTACGTGTCCTGTTTTGGGGTCAACGTGTCCGAATCCGATACCACGAATCCGGAATCCTACGAATCCCAAATCCCCGTGTCAGGTGACTTAGAATGAGCCTCTTGGCTCAATGACTATTTCAAGTAGATTGATATAAATTGGTTCGAACACATCCAAAAAGATCAAATTGGGGAAAGGCATAGAACTGTCTGTATAATGACCAAAGTGATTTGATGAAAACATATATTATTATTTTTAAAGTATTGAGATGTTTATTTTGGAATAGGGTTTTCAATGTTTTAATTTAACTATCAATAATTATTAAAATAATAAGTGCTATATGAAATAGGTTATGATTTTTTGAAATATGTGATATTAATAAGTTATGATATTAGTTTATGATATTGTAACAAAGCTTAAATATTGTTACAAGTAAGAATCTTATTACATGTTTTTTAATTGTATATATTAAACTCACATATTAATTATTTTATAAAATACTGTTAATTTAAATAAATTACAATAACTATTTTTTATGAATTTTATTTTTATTTTATAAATTGAATTAATTATAAAGTAGCTCTTTAGTATTTTGATGAATTGATGTTATATAGGTTTATTATAATCAACTAATACAATTATAAATATAAATAATTAAATTAACTGTTCTCAATTTTTATTTTTAATATATAATATATATATATAATATATAATGTTATAAGATTGGTATTGATTTTAAAGAGTTTTGTAATTATTTTTTTTTTTTGAATAAGAGTTAAGAATTTCAAAATTAACATGAAAATGGAGATTTTTTTATTTTGATTTTTATATTATATATATTGTGTTTATTAAATAATATATATTAAAATAGGAAAAAAATATAAATAAATTTAGATTTAATTATTTTATATTAATTATTTATTGTTTATAAATCACATCATTAATTTATTCTACAATTTATCCAGGTGGATTTAAAAGTTAGTTCTCACTGCAGTTTTGTTTTGTTTTTGCTTGTTTTATGTATTGTTTCAGTTTACAGAACTAATTCCTCTACATACATCAGGGCCTTCTCTAACCTACCCAGTCCCTTTATTTGACTATTATGCAAGAATGAATTTGAGAGGACCAGACTCACAGTGTTCCTTCCCACTCCGTAGGGTTCCACGTAACCCCCCTTTTTATTATCCTATTAAGCATAAGAGCACATCCGCTCTTTACCTCTTTCTTTTGACAAAAGACTCACAGTGTTCCTTCCCACTCCGTAGGGTTCCACGTAACCCCCTTTTTATTATCTTATTAAGCATAAGAGCACATCCACTCTTTACCTGTTTCTTTTGACAAAAGACTCACAGTGTTCCTTCCCACTCCGTAGGGTTCCACGTAACCCCCCTTTTTATTATCTTATTAAGCATAAGAGCACATCCGCTCTTTACCTGTTTCTTTTGACAAAAGAGGGAAGAACTATTCCAGGTCAGACCCTTTCAATCCACACACCACTTACTCGTTTTATACGCAGTAGGAATATTATAGTAAGGAAAAAAATGTAACTTATAAAAACATTTCCAACACAATATCCCTAGCACATTTCTTTAATACAGTTAGTATTTTCATAACAAGAAAACACATTTCCAATAACTGTGGCACATTTCCTTAACACGGTTAAATGCAAAGCTTTAATACTTTCAAGATTTTCATAGCATAAACAAAATGTGTACAACACTACTAGTAAGAAGCTTATTAGTTCGAAATTTAGTGTACTTATTTGCATACTAAAATTATTAGGGAATTAACAAGGGCAGAAGATTCTTCCATCCAATCAGTGAGATTGAAAATTATGTCCAAATATTTCCCAAGCTTCTTCAATTTTCCAGTTTTGTTTTGTTTTTGCTTGTTTTATGTGTTGTTCCCATTTAAAGAACTAATTCCTCTACATACATCAAGGCCTTCTCTAACCCACCAAGTCCCTTTATTTGACTATTATGCTAGAATAAATTTGAGAAGACTAGACTCACAGTGTTCCTTCCCACTCTGTACGGTTCCAAGTAACCCTTTTTATTATCTTATTAAGCCTAAGAGCACATCCACTCTTTACTTGTTTCTTTTGACAGAAAAGGGAAGAACTATTCAAGGTCAGACCCTTTCAATCCACACATCACTTACTCCTTTTATATACATTTTATATACAGTAAGAATATTATAGCAAAGAAAAAAAATGTAACTTATAAAAACATTTCCAACACAATATCCGTAGCACATTTCCTTAATACAGTTAGTATTTTCATAAAATGAAAACACATTTCCAACCTAATAACTATGGCACAGTTCCTTAACACGGTTACATGCAAAGCATTAATACTTTCAAGATTTTCATAGCATAAACAAAATGTATAAGACACTACTAGTAAGAAGATTATTAGTTCCAAATTTAGTGTACTTATCTGCATACTCAAATTATTAGGGAATTAACAAGGATAGAAGACTCTTCCATCCAACCAGTGAGATTGGAAATTGTGTCCAAATATCTCCCAAACCTCTTCAATTTTCCAGATTTGTATTAAAGACAGTACTCGTTCTTGGACCTCGGGACTCTCTCTCCAACCGAGAACTCTTAGCTTCAAGGTTTCTACTGGTTCCAGACTAGCTCAAGAACATACAAGCTTCA
>APFE031513096.1:0-11701 GCA_000404065.3 Pinus taeda
CCAACTTGACCAATCATCCATAAAAAGCATCCTGCAACTCATAGACATGATCCATATGTCTAAAAATAGACTTTGCGCCATAATTTGCCTGCGGGCCCACTTAGTGAAGGTGACTCTTTTCACTAAGCTCCATCATCTTGTTGCAATCTCAACAACGGGTACCCCTCAAACCCCCTATTAACTACGTTGAAAGAATATAACACAACCCAATAGTTTCAGTGGTGCGGTGATGTTGGGATCCTCAATTGCTGGTTTGCGAACCTCGTGACTCCTCTCTATTTCTGGAATATTGATGTTTCTAGGGTCATCATCATCATCTTCTATATGCACATTGTAGCATTCTAGGGCCTAGCTCAACTAACGCGACCAATCTGGCTGCACTATTTCCTTTGGTTCCAGTGGTACTTTGAAAATGGCGGCCTTCACAACTTGCAACACATCTTCAATAGTATCCATCCATTGGTCTTCAAATAAGAATGTTAATAAAAATCCTTCACGCAAGATATCCCATTCACCTGTACCATGTTAGAGTTCTGTTTCAGTATACCAGTTCCTTGGGATGACATCCAGGGTATGATAAAATAAGTGTACCCACTCCGACTGGGGTTCTTCTCCATAGACCTAGGTCCATGTAGTAAGGTGCATACGCAGGTCATCGCGTCCATCGTATTTCTTAGTTATTCATAGAACTGGATTCCCAAACCTTATCTACATCATCCGCTTGCAGCCACACCAATCTTCAAAAGTTCCTTCATGTGTTCCTTGATGATTATTTGATGTTCATGGATCCAGTTTGAAAATTAATGAAACGTGGTCCTTAAAGAAGTAAAAGAGCAAAGGGGGTTGTAGCTCCCTTCCAGGAGAGATTGGAAAACGAGAGAGAGTTGTGCTCTCTGCAGGTTGCAGCCTGCGTGCTGGTAAAGGACTGCACCAGTACAAAATCATTGTAAAAGAAGTTTCTAATTGAAAGAAGATAGAGACATATTGCAGCAGGTGGTTTTCACCCACATTGGGTTTCCACCTTACATCTGGTGTTCTTTGGTGTGACTATCTGTTTTTTCTGTTTCCATGCTCCCATTACTTATTACACTAATGATCATAAATTAAAGGAAGGCATATTGAAAAGAATTTAATAATAACTGATTCACCCCCCCCCCCCCCCTCTCAGTATTATTTCCAACAGATATTTGTCTGAAAATATCCACGGGTATATTTCTACCGATTGGTCTCATATGTGGCTTCCATACAAAGGAAATCCAGATCAAATAAAAATCAATCGGGAGAAACACATGACACATACTATTACAGAGTTCGAACAAGAGAATCAACTAGTTGCATTTAACAATAACATTTTTGGAAACTATTCTTCTGAATCATTCTTTGGCAATTATATTGCCCAACCATCTCCTTTCTCGGCAAACAATTTCACATCACAAATCGAAAATTTTTCACAAACAAACAGATCTAGATGTGTTAATGTTGCTGAGAATTTTGTAAATAAAAATGTTGATAATTCTTTATTTTTGTCTTTATATTTTGACAGTTCAAAATCTAGTGAAGGATCAGGAGCAGGGTGTATTTTAGTCAGCCCTGAGGGAGAAAAAACCATGCTTTCTTGTAGATTAGAATTTGAATGCACGAATAATACAACGGAGTATGAAACCTTGATCCAAGGATTATACAAAGCTATTGGCTTGAAAGTTCAATATTTAAAAGTGTTTGGCGATTCAGAGATTGTTATAAAACAAGTTCGAAATACAATCCATTGTCTCTCTAATCACCTCAAACACTACCAGTCTTTAGTCCAGGAACTTTTATCTCATTTCTTAGCATTCAATATTTCGCCTATCCCCAGATCCCAGAATGCAGTAGCTGACCTGTTGGCTAATGTTGCTTCTAAACTCCTTCCTTCTGAAGATTTTAGTCTAGATATATTTTCGGTAGAGTTGATCTTTAGGCCATCAATCGTTGACAATATCACCAATTGGAGAGTATTCAACCACGATGAAGACATTCTACATTTCTTAACTTCTGACAAATCCTACAATGATCAGATCATTGATGAAAATGATCATGATTTTCAGGTGAAAGAAAAGCATGAGGAAAACTTCATACCAAAACCTGTGGTTAAACTTGAAGATCTCTATGACATTAAAGACAGGTTCAAACATATAACCAACTCAAAAATCCAAAGTTCTACCTTAAGGTTTGAATTGATAAACCTTGGTACTGAGCAGAATCCTCAAAATACCAATTTAGGATTAGGACTTTCTGAACAGGAAAGGACAACATTTATTAGATTATTAAGAAAAAATAAACATGTCTTCGCTTGGAATTATGATGATTTAAAAACATATGATACATCTATCATACAACATACCATTCCAATGCTACTTGAACAAAAACCAGTACAACAAAAATTGAGGAAAATACATCCAAACTTAGAGAGTCCGATAAAATGAGAACTAAATAAACTCTTAAAAGCAAAGATTATTTTTCCTGTGCAGCACTCAAACTGGGTCTCCAACATGGTGCCTGTTAGGAAGAAGAATGGTGATATCAGGATTTGTATAGATTTCAGAAATATGAATAAGGCAATTCAAAAAGATAATTTCCCATTACCTACCACGGAGAAAATACTCTATTCAGTAGCAGGTTCTGAACTAATGTCCTTTCTAGACGGTTTTTCAGGATACAACCAAGTTCTGGTTCATCCTGATGACAGACTCAAAACTACTTTCAGAACAAAATGGGGAACTTACGCCTATCAGAAAATGCCTTTTGGACTCATTAACGCAGGAGCTACATTCCAAAGAGCAATGGATACAGCTTTCAAAGGATTGATCAGAAAGACAGTAGTTGTCTATTTAGATGATATTACTATATTTTCTAAAAAGAGATCTAACCATTTACATGATTTGAATCAAATTTTTGAACGCTGTAGAAGATATGGTATTTCACTTAATCCCAAAAAATCCTTCTTTTCTCTAGATCAAGGAAATCTCTTGGGCTTTATTGTTTCCAAAGATGGTATTTATATTGATCCCGACAGGATTAAATAAATTTCTGAAATCCCATTTCCTCACAACAAAAAATCAATGCAGTCATTTTTTGGTCAGATCAACTTTGTCAAAAGATTTGTTCCCGATTTTTCTCATATCATTTTACCATTACAAACCATGATTAAGAAAAATTCAGGGTTTAGATGGGGGACTATGGAAAAAGAAGCATTTGATTTAATCAAGCAATCAATAATCAATGTGCCCGCCTTAAACACTCCTAATTTTTCTAATCATTTCACATTGTACACTATCGCGTCCGATTTATCTTATGCAGCGGTACTCACTCAAATCAACGATCACAACTTGGAAGCACCGATTTCATTCTTTAGTTCAAATTTTCAAGGTGCAGAACTAAATTACTCTGAAGTTGAAAAACAAGCCTTTGTCATGTATAAAGCCATCAAACACTATAGGCCCTTCCTTCTAAAAGCCCATACAAAAGTAATAGTTCCTTTTTCTGCAGTAAGGCAATTACTGATCCAAAGGGAACTAGGTGAAAAAGGGCAAATTAGGTTACGGCACTTCAAGAATATGACTTGGAAATCAAGCCAGCAAAGATTGTTAGAGGTCAAGGTTTTTTGCAGGTTATTAGCAGGAGCACCCAACATTCCGGAATCAGGTGAGACAGATCATATTGAAGAAATCAACCAGATAAGTATTACCGATTCTGAATCTTAATATGTAGATTTAATCTTTTATTTGAAAAATGGACATGCACCTCCTAATCTCTCTTATAAAAACAAATGGTCTATTAGATTAAAGTCAAAAAACTTCGTTATCATTGATGATGTGCTTTTTAGGCAAAACTACGATTCAGTTTTATTAAGATGCCTAGAGAAACCTGAAGCACAAAAGGTTTTGCAGGAACTACACAATGGACCAGCTGGAGGACATTTTGGAGCTGACACAACAGCTCACAAAATCATCCATGTTGGATATTTCTGGCCCACCTTATTCATAGATACCCATGAGTATGTAAGAAAATGCTGAAGTTTTCAAGTCTCCAGTGGAAGACAAAGGAAACCAACTTTTCCTTTGCAACCAGTTAATATCGATCAACCTTTTGAACAATGGGGACTAGACATCATTGGAGAGATAACTCCATAATCCTCCAAACACCACAAGTATATCCTTACTACTACTGATTAGTTTACCAAGTGGGTTGAAGCAATTCCATTAAAGACAACAAACTCTGAGGGAATTATAGAATTCATAGACCAGTTCATCATTACCAGGTTTGGTGTCCCAAATGCTCTTGTTTTTGATAATGCATCTTATTTTTCTGGAAATGCCATGTTTGAGTTTGCTATCAAAAGAGGATTTAAATTGAAATATTCTACAAATTACTATCCCTAGGGTAATGGTCTAGCAGAATCCACCAATAAAAATCTACTCAAAATCATTAAGCGAACTATCGAACAAAATCATAAAAACTGGCACAAATCTTTAGTATTCGCACTATGGGCTAATAGAATAACACAGAAGGCCTCTATAGGAACTTCCCCATTCAACCTTGTCTACGGGAAAGAAGCAGTACTACCGACCAATTTAGCGCTTCCTTCTCTAGCCCTAGTTCTGTTTATTAAAGAGAGACCCTCTTCTTCTATCCAACTCAGACATGATCAGATTTTAAAATTAGAAGAAGAAAGAGAAAAGGCCAAAATTACTCATGATAAACATCAACAGATAATCAAGTTATCATTTGATTCAACTTCATCTAGTTCTAAACAGTTGCAGGTTGGTGATCTAGTTCTAAAATGGGACAAAGCAAATGAGGATAAGGGTAAACACACCAAATTCCAAAAGATGCGGCTTGGACCATTTCAGATCAGCGAAAAGATAGGCCATTCGACATTCATATTACAAGATCTATCAGGAAAGAGGGACACTCTTCCTGTTAATGGCCTCATCTTAAAGAAATTCTTCAATTGGGGAGGTAACCCCTTCTATTTTAAATTCAGTAGGATTACCAATATTTAGGATCATTAGGAAATAAGGTTGTAAAATAGCTTCAATTGGCCTTTTCTTATTGAAATATTGCTTAGAAGAAGTATTTTTAATATTTACTTTTGTAAAATAGAAATCTTAAACAAAAGGAACAATTTCTAGGAAATTAGGTGTATTAGCATTCTGAAAACCCATTTTGTTTTGTGAAAATCCTCTCAAGATTTAGAACTACTGTAAATCATTTTAATGTTTTCAAACTGGTCACAAAAAGGTTATCAATATCAAAACAGAGATTGATTCAATCTTAGCATCCTCAACTCTTACCTTGTCATCCATTTTCTCTTAAGGAGAAAATTGTTCATCCCATTCATTCAAGTATATGATTACTCAGAGTGTAATTCTAAAATATCTGATATAAAGATAAGGGGTCTTATTACAAGCCTGCTTACCATGATCATTGGGAAATAATCTGACCGGAATTACCGACACTGCATACCAAAACAGGGTAATGGCTTATAAACATAAGGCAAGGGGTCTCATCACGAGCCAGCTTGTTCGATTAGATTACAACCAGTGAATGGAATTGTCAAAACAGTTGGCAACCAAACCAGGACAATGGCTTTTTATCTTATAAAAGAAAAGAAAAAGAAAAGAAATACAAAATATGAAAACATGTTTTGAATTCATTCTTTTAATCATACTCTGAGATGGAAGGGATCGTGAACAATCAAATGGTTAAAAGGTATCCCTATCGAAACTATGAACGTTTACTGGCAGCAGAGGCTCTACCTGTGACAAAGGAGTCAACTAAAATGGCTAAGTTGGAAAGGTGTTTTGTTTTATCTTATCAACCAATAAAGGCCAATTTAAAACTTAGAATGTATTTAGTTTTAACAAGGGAAAGAATTAACAAAAACATGTCTTTATTATATTCAGAATGCATGTATACTTAGTTATATTAGCATTTTCCTTTTTGATAAGGTATCTATGTAAAGAAAGTTCAAAATTTCAATAACTTTTTCAGAGATAACTATTTCTTCCAGTGAATCGCCAATTGTTGTGCTATATAACAACCCCCCATTTCAATTTATTTTACTTTAGAAAATTATAAATTAAAATGGGTCCCTTTTAGAATAAATTGGTATTAATCCGTCACTTTTCTAAAGGTTCGGAAATAAACAAAACAACTTTAAACCTTTCAAAATGAATCAAAACGAATAATCCTTTATTATTGCGATAAAGCAATCACAATATCGCATATTGCAACAATAACGGATGCATAAACCATGACCCATTGATTTTCCCCGATGCGATAGAAGCAAAATAGCCAATGGATATCGGGAAAGCAAATAATAAAAGGCCCCTCCCCTTCACTTCGATGCGATATCGCAATCGGAGATCAGAGAATGCAACATGAACATAACAAACTCTCCTCGTCCAATCTCTCGATGCCAGTCAAGCGATATCGCTATCGGTGATCGGGGATTCCATAAGACTTAAATAAAGTTGCCCAAACTTTCCTCCGATTATCGATTGCGATGAGTCTAAAGCGCGACTTTCGAAAAGGATCAATATGATTTCGCTATATGAAATATTAATTATCATTGAAAGCCTTTTCTCTTCCCGATAGATATTCGCTCACGTTCAACCGCCAAAAAATCAAATCCACGCTTCAACCATTATTCGGAAAATAAAGGATGTAATGAGAAATTAAATGATTGACAGGTTTTAACGGCCAATTAATGAGCAGTCATGCCTAAATCCTTTCAGAGATTGCATCCGTGGGAGCCTTATGTTAAATCCTCCATTACTCATTGATTAACGCAATTGCCTCATACTTGGTTTTAGCCATCTATTCTCTGCATTACATTTATTTATCTTGCGCAGAGTTTTTCTGCATTAACGATGGGAAAGAAATCTAAGAAGTCTGGAACGCCTTCGGCTCCTATGATAATAGGGCAGCATGCCACCGATCCAGGACCAAGCAAGAAGGGATTAATCTCAGATACCACATGTCTCGGCCTTGGCAGCACTACTTGGCAAAGTATTTACAACTTGGTAGAAGCCAAGGACCCTTAGCAAACATCGATACAAGCTTCAGCAGGTTCAAGCCGAAAATCTGATGCTACTTTAAAGGATTTGGCTGATTCCTACCTGCATAGGATAGCAGCTCGAGAGCAAATTCTTCCGTATACGTATGTGATGAGATGGGAAATCGAGGAAATTCCAATTACGGACAGAACATTCTGCACCGTCGATGGAAGAGTATTTGGTTCATTTCGGCCCAACGATTTCAGACAAATGTACCACTTGCCCGAGCCAGAGAAGAAATACAATAAAGCATTCCTGGAGAAGTTTTGAGATGAGAATGAGACCGAGTTAGTGCCCATACGAGAATGGAGACAGAACCCGGCCAAACACAAACATGAGTCTTCGGGTAAGTACTCCATCGACTCCTTATGCTCTCCTTATTGTTATGCTGGAGTCATGATGTTTTGATTATGGGGATTGCATGATTCTTCCAAGTTTTCCATAGAGATGGTTCCTTTGATGGAAGCGGCACGTAAAAGTGAAATAATGGATTGGGGGACTATATTATCGGATAAGTTAGCTATGTCTATTCTTGAATTCAGAAACAAATCCCGTGTTACTGATAGGTTCATCCCTCCATTTTATTTTAGTGCCTACATTCTGGATACCCTTTGTTTCAATTCTGAGTTTCTTGTGTTAGGGTGGAGATGGACTCCACAGGACCCTATGCCTATTCATGTCTACCACCAGAAATTATGGAAAGCTCATTATAAACACCATTTATACCAAGTCTGCAATGGATTTATGCTACCTCTTTACTACGCAATTTTTGATAAACCTGCCCCTAAGATCTCCTCTCAGGCTGAGATTGACTTGACAGCCCTAGGAACCTGGTTCGGAGAAGAAAAATTCACCTATGTAAGAGTTTTCGGCAGTCAAGCCAGACCTCATGTCCTCCCCTTGTACATACCAGACAAGCTATTAGCTCGCGATATAGCATATCAGCTTACAACTACGTCAGCCACGAAAACTCTCAGAAATTCAAAGAAGCAAGTTTGGCCTCCTTTTCCCCTTAGGTGTGGCGTCTATACTCTGCATGATTATAAACATGTAGAGAAAGAGGCAGAAAAAATGAATGTCCTAAGTCTCACCACTCTTCCTAATAGACGTTTTGACCCGAAGAAGTTCATCTACAATGCCCTAGATCAAGCCAAGCTCACTAAATTCGAGCACAAGGAATATGAGTTTGATGACCTGTTCTCCTCCGCCGAGTCAATCTTCCAGGTACAACACCTAGCCAGGATGAGATATCGCGACGACGGGTTGGTAGAATTTAACAAACTTAGAGAACAGAGGTTGCAAACTCTGCCTCTAGATTTGTTAGCTACTACCCCACTGATTCAGTCAAGCGAGCCTGAGCAACAGCTTACTAATGAACCTCCTGCTACATCCGCAATCTATGAAGAAGTCCAAAGAAGAGAACAGGAGGAACTCCGAAGATTAGAACAGGAAAAGGAACAGAGAAAAGAAAAAGAGGAAGAAGAAAAGAAGCAACAACAGAGAATAAGGGAAGAAGAACAAAAAAGGTAGCAGGAGCAGAGCAGCAAAGAAATAAATGTGGATACTCAAGTGGATCCAAGATTGCTTGAAGAATGGAAAAAATTCAATACAATTATAGGCAATCTTGAGACCTCAATGGACGCCGAAACATCCAAAGCTGCCGATACACAAGATACAGCATCACAGGAGGTTCCAAGCAAAGGAACCAGTGGTCCACCCTCAAGTACAGTAGTAGAAATAATTCCAAAGAACCCCTCCGATCAAATTGTTTTGCAAGTAGAGGACATTCCTCCACTAGATGTTTTCTATAGCCCGAAACACAGGGCTATGATAAAACGACAGTGGAAGAGAAGAAGGATTGATCAACCTTCTCTGTTCCCTGAACAAACAATAACAAAAAATGTGGTATGGAGAGAAGAATTTAACCCCTCCGATGACCTAACCAAGTTATCTCAGTATGCTGGTGCCTATTCGGCAGCCACCATGGATAAGGCATCAGAGGTAAGAAATTTATTGAAGGAAAAGGATCAAGCGATCGCTTTATTGCAAACGCAGTTATCGGAAGAGCAGCAGAAGTCAGAACAGCTACAACAACAACTGTCCACACATCAACAATTAAACAACCAGCTAATAAAACAGTTGCATGAAGAGCAGCAGAGGATTGATTCGGGAGCAATTCAGAAACAGAAAGAACTATTCGAGGCATTATCAAAGTTGAAGGCCATGAATGAACAGATGGCAAAGACAAAAGATGAGCAAATTGCTCAATTATCAGCTCAGGTAGAAAGGTTCAAAAGTCTTCCCCAACCTGCTGAGTTCAAAGCAGAGGCAATGCAAATTAACAAGGCATTAATAATGCAAATAAGATTGTTATGTCATGAAATTGCCCAAGTTGAACCTTTATGCAACATAACATCATCTATAATAGATAAGTCAGTAGATGCTAGGCAGGATTTGGAGCAAGTCGAAGACACTTTGACAGATTTTCTTACATGGCAGGACTCTAATGAGGGAAAGGAAGCAAACTTGCCCAAAATCTTAGAATCCCATAAGGAAATCCTATTCACAGAATGGCAGTCCCAATTAATGAAAGCAGAGAGAGCTGTTTCCCGATGCAAGTTATCTATGAGCAATTTAATTGACTTGATCAATAACACTCTCTATTTATCTAACATGATTTCTCAATGTACACCAGGTAAACTATTATCAGCCAAGACATTGGAGCAGTCATGTAACCAAGAGCTTGAAAAGAATGGGAGATTGAGCTCAGGGATTAAAAGTTTAACTTGGGACACCTATTGGTTGTTCCTAGTTAAACCATACAGTTAGAGAGCCACCCTCAAATGCCTGACGGATGCAATCGGGTGTATTATTCCTGACATACATGATGCCACCTATGCTGCTCAAATCAATTCTCGACTCAGCCGCCCTCAAGAAGTGGAGCCAATGCTGGCAATATGCCAACTCAGGACAAAGGGCAAATAGCTAGAAGAATGAATCATCACTGCCAATTTCCAGATCACTGTGGGGGAGATTTTCAAGATTGGATTATACCAATTTAGTAGCATTTTAATTTTGTAGTTTGTTAGCTTAGTTTAGTATTTATAGAACCTTTCATGCATTTAGAAAGGGTCGTAAAGTTTTTGTATATGACTTAAGCTTGAAGTTGCACTACTGTACTTCAAGCATGTTCTTTTATGAAGACTGGACCAAATCTTTCCAAATTTTGACAATGAAGCTTTGATATGAATGTGCACTATTGCCTTTATTTTAAAGTATTTCTGAATCGGAAGAAGGAATTCAAATTGCGATTGGCGTAGGGAATAATTCGCAGTTCATATGGTACTATTATCTATGTCTGAATTTATTCCTTTTATGTGAATTGTTGTTTGTTCCTTTATGCTATTATTGAATATATGAATGTGTTTTAACAGTAAACTTTATGCTTTCCACTATTGGATGTTTACAGTTTGCTATTCTTTCAATCATGCATGTATCGGTAATATAAAAGAAAAGTGTAATATCGCTTTATCAATTACTTCGTTCAACTATTTGAATGAAGCAATTATCATTTAAATGAATGTCTTTGTTTATTGCATAGTGTCATCTATATGCCTATCAGCAAACATAGATTATTAAGCATTGCACTTAAAGAATAGAAGCTTCCCGGGATAAAATAGTCATTTATGTTTTTCATTTATAGAATAAGTCCTCCATGTTGGGTGTGGAGCCTGATTATCTTCTATATTCAAAAGTACTGCCACATTGGACCCCAGTTCAAAATGGGGGCAGCAACGCCGCCCGTAAAATATTCGCTGCCGGGGGGGTCCAGGGGGGGGGCAGCTGCACTACAGGAGGAGCACTACAGGATATGTATTCACTGCTGGTGGAACAACTGTCAGTTGGGTTTCAAAAATCCAAAGTGTTGTTGCACTTTCAACAACAGAAGCAGAGTATGTTGCTGCTACAGAGGCTAGTAAAGAAATGATTTGGTACAAAGATTTATGGGTGAATTGGGCAAGGAGCATGATATGGGCACGTTATACAGTGATAGTCAAAGTGCCATTCATCTTGCAAAGAACTCAACATTTCATTCTAGGATGAAACATATACAGCTCAAGTACCATTTCATACGATCAGTGTTGGAAGATGGAGAGTTGAAGCTGGAAAAGATACACACTAGCCAGAACCCTGCAGATATGCTAACAAAAGTTGTAACCAGGGAGAAACTGAGAATATGCTCAGTTTCAGTTGGTCTTCAAGGATGACAATGAAGATGAGAAACAACCAGGTTCAAAGAGGAGTCGTTGTCCAGCAAATGGAGCAGCGGTGGAGTTGCTACAATCAGTCTCCAAGTGGGAGATTGTTGGGTGTGGAGCCTGATTATCTTCTATATTCAAAAGTACCGGCACATTGGACCCCAGTTCAAAATGGGGGCGGCAACGCTGCCCGTAAAATATTCGCTGCAGGGGGTCAATCTGGGCCGTTCATTAGGCGGATGATCTAACGGTAGAACTTATGTTTAGTTTAGGGTTTTTTTCCCTAGAAGGCAACCCCTCTCTTTGTATGAGGGTATTGTATTTGAGGCTGTGAGATAGATG
>APFE031513111.1:0-22935 GCA_000404065.3 Pinus taeda
AGAAGTGTACATTGAGCAACCAGATGGATTCATTCTTGGAAATGATCCAAAACTTGTATGCAGACTTAAGAAGGCTCTCTATGGTCTTAAACAGGCTCCAAGGGCTTGGTACTATCGTCTGGAAAAATACTTTCATCAACAAGGTTTTTCAAAAGGTTCGACAGATAGCAATCTTTATATAAAAATTGAAAATGACAAATTGCTAATACTTGTTGTGTATGTTGATGATATCATATTTGGCAGCAATGAAGAAGCTATGAGTCAAAAATTTTCCTTGGTGATGCAGAAATAATTCGAAATGTCTTGATTGGAGAGCTGACATATTTTCTTGGTTTACGAATCCAACAAAATGAAGGTGGTATCTTTTTATCTCAAACCAAGTACCTCAAGCAGATCTTGAAGAAATATGGGATGGAGGATTTGAAACCTGTATGTACCCCGATGGTGACAGAATGTAGCCTCAGTGCAAATGGTGACTCGGCAGCAGTGCATCAACCAACCTATAGATCTATGATTGGTAGTCTTCTCTATCTAACAGGAACCCAACCAGACATCATGCATGCAGTGGGAATAGTTGGAAGATTTCAGGCAAATCCAAAGGAAACTCATCTTCAGGCAGTAAAGAGAATTTTCAAGTATCTTCAAGGAACTCAAAACTATGGTCTATGGTATCTTAGAGATAAAGGTCTCACTCTTCATGCTTATACAGATGCAGATTGGGCTGGAAGCGTGGATGACAGAAAAAGAACTAGTGGTGGTGCATTCTTTATAGGTTCCAGATTAGTATCTTGATTCAGCAAGAAGCATAGTTCGATTGCGTTATTTGCAGCTGAAGTAGAATATGTGGCTGCCGCATCTTGTTGCACACAACTCCTTTGGATGATGCAAACTTTGCAGGATTTTCAAATCACTTGTACTCCACCTATCTCCATCTTATGTGATAATACAAGTGCAATCAGCATTTCAAAGAACCCAGTCATGCATTCAAAGACCAAGAACATACCAATCAAGTATCATTTTCTTCGGGAACATGTGTTAGAACAAAAGGTCAAATTGGTGTATGTTCCCTCCAAGGAACAAGTTGCTGATATACTCACCAAACCATTGCCCAGGGAGACATTTGAATACCTCAGAGAGAAGCTGGGGGTTGTTGATGCATCATCTTGCTGTTGAATCTTGTCTATTCTACGCAGGTGGATACACGTACATTTGCCGGTCTATGTGGGTCAAATGGGTCTATCAAAGATCATCTGGCACAGGTTCAAGGGGAGCATATATTCTTCTAATGATGCATTGTTGGCATGATCTTAGAAGTCCTTGGTTTGATTTCTCAAGAGTTTTCTGGTGGAGTAGATCAATGTGTGCTGGTATGAAGGTTGATTCTGCTGATAGTTGTTCTTGTCTCTATGTCATGTACTTCTTTTCATATAAGGGTCATGTAACAACCTATTTTGGTTTCCCCACTATGCCTGGGATGAATAATTTTTGTCTATCTAATGTATTCCCACTTGGATGGGAGATGGATGTATGTATGAGTCTTGATGATAGGAAGGTTACTTATAATGTATGGAGTCATGTTCTTTATTGTAGAACATTTTTTTGCAGACAACATTTCAGCACAGAGCATATACAATGGGGAGCTCGTTTAGAGTTTTCTGCAGGTATCAGGGGGAGTATGGTAGTCCACCCCTTTTGCCCTTGATGTCAAAGGGGGAGAGTGATTGGTTTTTGTTGCCATCAAGTCCAAAGGGGGAGATTATTGGCATTATGATACATATGTTATACTTGATGGAAACCCACTCATCTCAGATGATAAATTATAGTGCAGCAAAGTTCACGCGCTTTCATGCAGAGAAAAGTTCACGCACTTTCATGTAGATAAAAGTTCGTTTCATGCAGAGAAAAGTGCACTCACATGGGGAAATCTTATGGTTGGTTCATGGTATTAGTCCAACAATTTTTTATCCTATGGTTTTGGTCTGTGGTATTGCATCCAAAAGAATTGAACCCAAGTATTGGGTCTGTGGTATTGTTTCTCAATGGTTTTGGTCCATGGTTTTGAGTGAGGCCTAGCCTATAAAAAGGAAAGGAGATCATTTGGCTAATGACAAGTGTTGAAAATATTAAGAAGATCAAGATCTGAATTTCTGATAATCGTTTGGTGAGACATAGTTGAATCTGAATCAAGGAGAAATCGGAGCATTATAAGTCAGATCTACTTAAGAGTTGGGACCCCTTTGACGCATGAACGGATCTCTGATTTCGACAGTCTAGGGTATGTTTGGGAACTGATAAACTGTCTAAATCCAGAGGTGCATGGGAGCGGAAACAGCGTAGTGCAGAGGTGCACAGAACCAGAGAAGAAGCAAGTGCATAGGTGCACAGTTGAATCGGCGAAGCAGGTGCGGAGTTGCACAAACCCGTCACGGCAGAAGTGCGGATATCCACAGGTTTCCTTCGGTGAAGTTGCAGACCTTTCTTGAAATATATTTTAGCTGTCTTTTATCTGTTTCTACAGAGATCTAGGTTTAAATTGGTGTCTGGTTACTGGTGTTATTTTCTGGTTACTGCATTGTGAGAAGTTATTTGTTTAAAGGACATTGGGTGATGCACATGTACATGATGTTTTGGATCCAGTTTGAAAATTGATGAAACATGGTCCCTGAAAGGAAAGAGAAGGTAGTAGCCTTCTGTAGGCAGCACCTACATACTAGTATTTCAGCTAGTACAAGAGCTAAGGGGGTTGTAGCTCCCTTCCAGAAGAAGCTGGAAAACGAGAGAAGGTTGTATCTCTCTGCAGGTTTCAGCCTACATACTGGTAAAAGATTGCACCAGTACAAAATCATTGTAAGAAGAAGTTTCTAATTGAAAGAAGATAGAGACATATTGCAGCAAGTGGTTTTCACCCACATTGTGTTTCCACCTTACATCTTGTGTTCCTTGGTGTGACTGACTATTTTTTGTTCCTGCTCATTCTTCTATGGTTCTCACATACACATTAATGAAAAACATCTGAAGAATAAATTAAATTATAAGTTTGGAAGGTATATGCAAGTTTCAATTGTCAGATCTGAAAATATTTGTATAAATTGATAAGAGTTTGATAATATTGATTCACCCCCCCCTCTTAGTATTATTTCCAACAGACTGACCCATTGCACTTTGGGACATTGAGAAGCGTCAATTCTACAACTTTCATCAATGATGGTCAGGGGCGGTTACGTTTTAAGTGGAGATCAAGTGACAACTCGAGTATGTGGTGATGAAACAACTGTGTTTGCAAGATTCTAGGGTGGATGTGGGTGCTGATGATGACCATAGCAAACAAATTTGATAAAGATTTATTTATTGTTATAATTTTGGTATTTTATATTTTCTGCATGTAATCATTAAGGGAGGGTGTTTGAAGTAATGCTTCCATGACTTCAAGTTCTCCTGAGTTGTATTCTATGAGTTCCTAGGTTAATATGTGTATTAGCTATTTTTATTAATCTAGATCCACCATTCTCGAATCTAAACATATCATGTATTCCTATATATGTAATGTCCGTGAGATCAATAAGATATTGTGTGTTTTTTGTTGTGTGAAGGCCATTGATTGGGACCATGAAATCACTTTCCTTTATCGACACTAGCTTCATAAGCTTCATAAATCCCCTTCCAATTCTCTTGGAAAAATGAATATATGATAAATTATAGAAGTGAAATACTTCAATGGATTGATTTTTGAGAGTTGAGCAGAGCTAGATGTAATTATAGGAAAAGGTAAATATAAAAATACACAAATCCACATCAAACCTATGGGTTGAATGGAAGGATTAAGAGATTCTGTTTCATACAGAGTGTGACCTCGATGGTTCTCATTCCGCAACAATTTCATCATTTCCTCCTCTGAAAGGAAAAAAAAATCCACCAACTTTTCTCAAAGACTTAGTCCAAAAAATCTTCATTGATGCCATGATGGACGATATAAAAAAATTCTAGAGTCCACACATTACTATATAAAGATCAGTTAGCCATTCCATACATAATAAGTTTAATCGATTCTCCCTAAAACAATGAACTAAATGAAAAGCCAAGGAAATGAAAGTTGAAAATTAAAAATGAGAGTTAAAAATACCTTGCAAACTTGTGTTGCACTGACCATAAGGTTTGGATTGGAAAGATCAAAGCAGGCAAGATTCACAGGCTCAGAGAAATCTACCTAAGTCATCGTGAATTCCTTTTCTTTTTTCATTTGTTTCTTTTGAATCTCTGATAGCTTCAAAATATTTCCTTGGTTCACTTATACCAATACATAGCTACTTCTCCTCTGCTATTAATGAAAGAGAAAAGAAACCTATGTTATCAATTAATGCGAACAAAGACCTCAAATCATGATTGCCAACTCTATAAGTGCCACCATTATGATTGATGGCCTGAGAATGCATGAATTACCTCCATTATGTCCCAATGAACTTTCTTTAGTGTTGTTGGAACCTCATGCAGACTTTAGAGTGTTACATTAGTTCGAGAATTGAAATTTTCTGAAATGTCCTACGGATAGGCAACTCTTCATAAGGCATTTTATAATATTATTTAAATTTAAAAAAAAACTCGTAAAAATCAAAATTTAAATTTCTTTTGACTGGTAAATTTTGTTGAGCATTTCTCTGACATGCTAGAGGGCTTCGGAAGGGCTATGATGTGTTCAAATTTGAACATTGGTTGCACGAGCTCATAGAATAATTAATATTGATTTACAAATAACAAAATGTTACCCAACTTTAGGAATCTTCTGCCTACCTAAGAAATGGCTTTCCATTAAAACTGAATACCGAGAAGACCATGTGAAGTTCCTTACTCATTCGTAGATGCTCAAATTGAAATTAACCTGCATACCATTCAAATATAGGATTTTTCCTTGCATGCCAGGATAAGTCTATTTCTGATCCTCAATTTACATTCCTTTTCTTTGTCTCTGTTTTTAAGCCTACTTCTACACCATAAATTAATATTCTAAATATAATTTTATGTCTAAGATACATGAGCATATTTATTTCTAATAATTATGGTTTGATTTTAAAATTTTCATATTTAATAGAAATTTGTAAAAGAGTAGTTGTGAAAGTAATTATTTATATAGAGGAGATGAATGCCTTATATTGTAGGGAAATTTGTGGTATTCTAATATTTTATATTTCTAAAATATAAAAATCTTAATTTAAGAGGATACAATCAATGTGAAAGCGAGTCTTATTATAAATTTTGGTTTGTGGAGTTTTGATGTTTGGAATCGATTTTTAGTAGTTCCACTCATGTTTAAATATCTAGAAGCATCACCAATATGCCCATAGTGTAGGAGGATACAAGAAAATATGAAAGCAAGTCTCATCACCAACTCCGGCCTCTGGAGTTTGGGTATTTGGAGTTTGAAATCAATTTACAGTAATCCCACTCGTGTTTGTGGCATCGGGATTTTCAATTAATTATTGTTAGTTTAGTTTCTTTGGATTTAGGTTTAAAAATATAATTTTGGTAGTTTAAAATATATAAACAACAAAGTTTCCCTTTCCTATATGCATTTCAATGTTTTCATTTATCAAACTATTTTTCAATAATACACACATTTATGGCCGATAAAACAACAAACGATTATGAAGAGTTGAATAATGATATAATTATTATTATTATTAGTATTTTATCATGATTTAAAATATGTAAGATTTGACATCCTTATCCACTAAAAAAAATTATAATCTTCCACTCGTATAGACTAAGTTTATAAACTAAAAAGAAATGTTTGATTATTTCAAGGAAAATAACTACATATAACAAATGAAGTTAATGGAAAGACTTTGAAAGTACTAAGATCTGATAGAGGAGGAGCGTTCAACTCAAATCACTTCAAAGCATTTTTTCAATAGCAAGGAATCATAATGTAGAACACAAAAAAATATACTCCACAGCGGAATGGAGTTGCAGAAAGGAAAAATCAGTCAATCATGAACATGGCCAGATGTATGCTTTATTAGAAGAGGTTGTCAAACAATTATTGCGCTGAAGTAGTTTCGACAACAGTGTATGTTCTCAACTGATCTCCAATAACCACTCTCCAAGACACAATACCTCAAGAAGCATGGCATGGTAGAAAGGTAAATTTATCTCACTTTAGAATTTTTTGATCAGTAGCTTTTTCACATGTTCCTGAGAAGAAAAGAAAGAAGCTTGATGATATGAGTGCAAGATGTAATTTCATAGGCTATAGTGAGTAGTCGAAGGCCTATAAACTTTATAATCCAGTTACAAAGAAGCTTTTTTTAAGCAAATATGTAAAATTCTTTGCAAATAAATCTTGGTCTGATGAAGTTGATTAAGCTTCAAGCCAATCTTTTTATCCCTGACAACCACGAAGATTGTAGGTTGAAGAAGAGTCATACCATTCTATGAGCAAGAGCATGAGTTTGACCAGCGTAATATGTTTGCATTTCTTTCATCTCAGCCAACTCATTTTGAAGAAGTAGTGAGAGAAAAACATTGGGTACAAGAAATGAACCAAGAAATTGTTTCCATAGAGAAGAATTAGAGTTGGGAATTAGTTGATCTCCCAAGAGACAAAACCAGAATTGGTGTAAAATGGGTATATAAGACCAAGCTTAATGAAAAAGGAGAGATTGAGAAACATAAGGCGAGGTTGGTTGCCAAAGGATTCTCACAATAGTGGTGTCGACTATGGTGAAAGCTTTGCTCCAGTAGCAAGGTTAGACACTATCAGAACCATTTTGTCCACAACAACTTAACATAAATGGAATGTCTATAAGCTTAATGTAAGATCTTCTTTTCTAAATGGTGTATTGCAGGAAGATGTTTATGTAGTTAAGCCCACTGTTTTTGAAGCTCCAAGATAGGAACATAAGGTATACAGATTGAAGAAAGCCTTGTATGATTTGAAACAAGGTCCGAGAGCTTGGTACAGTAACATTGACACCTATCTCATAAAAAGTGGTTTTTTTTAGAAGCAATCATGAGCCAACTTTGTCTACCAAAATGCATGAAAGTAAAATTTTGATTGTATACCTTTATGTAGATGATCTTTTTTATACATGAAATATTATGTTAGAATATTTCAAAATAGCAATACAAAAAATGTTTGATATGACAAATCTAGGAGTCATGAAATACTTCTTAGGAATTGAAATTGACAAATCCACTAATGGAATTTTTTTCGGTCAGCAAAAATATGCTAGTGATATCATCAAAAAGTTCAGAATTACCAATTGCAAACCTACAAATAAACCGATTCCTCAAGGCACAAAAGTGAGAAAAGAAGATGTAGCACCACCAGTTGATTCCACACTTTATAAAAGTCTAGATGGTAGCTTGTTATATCTCACTTCAACTAGACCTGATATTATGTTTGCAGCAAGTTTTGTCTCCTAGTTTATGCAATCACCTAAGATTTCTCATTGGAAAGTTGCAAAAAGGATCTTAAGGTATATTGTCGAGACAATAGATTATGGTTTGTTTATACACATTGTAAAATTTGTTCACTTTTAGGTTATACAGATAATGATTATGCAGGGAGTTTATATGATCGCGAAAGCACCTCAAGGTATGCGTTTGATCTTGAAACCAATCTGATTTCATGGGAATCTAGGAAATAGTCAATTGTTTTAATATCTTTTGTAGAAGGAAAATATGTAGCAGAAAATTCAACAGCTTATGAAGCTGTGTGGTTAAGAAGATTATTGAAAGATATTTCAAATATTCAAAAGGAGCCAACTCCAATCTACTGTGATAATAGTTTAGCTATTTCCTTTTCAGAAGATCATGTATTCCACAAAATCAGCAATCACATTGACACTCGTTTTCATTTCATCTGGGAACTTGTCAATGACGGGGACATAGTACTTTATTTTTGTGGTTCGAAAGATCAACTAGTAGACATTTTGACAAACCCATTGGGCAAGAATGTATTTGAATTTCAAAGAAAACAACTTGGCATTGTAAGTGTCACTACATGTAACAATTGAGATTAGGAGGGGATGTTTACATATTAGTCTCACTGTTAATTAGTTGTTAGTTAGGTGTCATCTTAATTGATTTCCTATCTGCTAGATGTCATAAGCAGTTTAGCCTTACTTGAGTTCTACTCCATAGGTGTCAAGTTTTATTTCAACTATTTATTATTGATGTTTACAATGTAACCTATTTAGTCTTTCGGAATATTGAGGAGAGCAATCTCTGCTCCACTTTTTAGTTTCATTCTTTATCAAATTCCATATACATATATATAACTTTCCATGTGTATTTCTATTTTCCACCTTGTCTAGACGGCAAACTAAATGTTTATCACACTCTGACCTATGTGTTCGATCACCCTTGGATAATCTTTACAAATGTAAATTTGAATTTATATATAAATGAGTAAGGACCAACATTGGTAGAATCAATAATTGATATTAAAATATATTCATGGTTGAAATTCTCAAATTCTTCTTATAGAAAATTGTATTAAATGTAGCTCTCACTTTCTGTGAGTTTACAGCTTTCCACTTTCATATGGAAACTTATTCTTTTGTTCTCTCATTTTTGCAACCAGTCTTCGCCCTTTTAGTTTTGCAAACCTCTCTCTGCTCTGTAGCTGTCGGCTTTGCTGGTTTTTGAATTTTTTTTTGGCGTTGCCACAACCTCAAAGTCGGTATTTCCACCTGTATCCAACCTTTTGTTGTAGTCGTTGCCAACGGTGTGCGGATATCTAACCTTTCGCTGTAGTCTTTACCAACGGTGTGACTTCGTGTTGCTCCTTTGGTAACTCGTGGGAATTTAAAGTCTGGTTCGAAAGAGCTATACATAAATCCAAATAAAATGATTTAAGAAAGGTGTAAGATTTTGTCAGCGTCATCTTTTAAAACATTTCCACAGAAGTGGAATAAAAAATATATATTCATAAGAAGGCTAAAAGTTAAACTAATTGATGTGGAGATGCTTTACATGGTTTTTATTATGGAGATTCTCTTTTATATAAGGATGCCACGTGGCTATAACAAATTTAGGCAAGTGAAAGGTGTTCGCTATTTTAGTGTTTTCAAAATAATTATGATGTGCATATTTGTGTTGAAATATAATTTAACTAAAAGTCTTTTTAAGTGAATTTTTACTTAAAAGATTTCTCAACATTTAGGATATGGATTTCATAAGTCTAAATAAATAAAATTTAACTATAAAAAATGATTAAGTATGTAGTTATGGATTTAATTTTCATGGAATAATTCTAAAATATTTTTAGTAATATTACCTAAAATTAAATGTAAATATTTATCTTTAAAGTATGTACTTTTTTCTCTTTTAATTAAATTAATTAATTAAAAAAATATAAACGTCATATCAAATGAGTTATGGCTTTCTGGGAATGTGGTATTGATAAACATGGTATTGGATATTGTAACAAAACATATTTACAAATTAAGAATCTCCGTTGTGGGTTAAATAGCACTAAGAGGGATCAAATCTTTTTTCACTCTAAAAGAGATTTGCATGTTAAGAGATTTGATCCCTCCACATCAGGTGTTAAGATGGATCTAGGTTGGTTTAATTTCTCCTTTAAATAAGCTATATTCCACATGAACCCCATGGGTCATTTATATTATTATTTTATTTTTATACGGTTATTTATATTTATATTTTATTTGACCTAGTTAAAATATTTACATTACATTACAACATCTCTACCATATTAGGCTAGAGAGCCTCTCTCGGTACAATTAATTCTTTTTTATAAGAATAAAATAATATTGATAGCCATGTTTATTTCATAATATCAACATGTTTATTTCATAATAGGTCTTCTGAATTTTAACTTGCCAACCTATGTCCATCTTAACTATGGCTCTACCAAGTACCAAGTGTGATCTAACCTCTTTTCACTCTTAAAGAGGTTTACGTCTAAAGAGATTTGATTTCAGGTTTTCATCTAAAGAGATTTGATTCTTCTGAGCAGGGACTAGATCGGACTAGATCTAGAGTTAAGATGGATCTAGGCTTGTTTAATCTCCTGTTTTAAATAGGCTATATGGACCATACAAATACCATGTGTCATTTTAACATTTAATTTAATTTATTTAGAGGGTTATTTTTAATTTTATTTTTATATTAATCTCTACCAGTAAAATGTTCTAAAATTACATCAATGCTCTATCCTACTTCGGTTATTATGAGTAATTATTAGGGTCGATGGTAAGAGTATGGTTATTATGAGTAATTATTAGGTGGATGGTAGAGATTTATCCTCCATGGAATATTAGTTATTCTCTTTTCATTAATTTATCTGAAATTAATTAATTAAAAAAATGTCATATCAACACATGTCATATGCATATATGGTATTGATAAGCCACGGTATTGGCCCCAGTTGGGGTGAATTTGTCATTTGCTAATCATACATTGATGAGCGTCCCCATTTACCAACCATTTAATTTACTTTGTTTTCCTAATTTAAAATAAAATTATCATTTAGTTATTTACATAATCATTTTAATTTTAACAACATGAATCGCACTCATAAATGAGTTCTGGCTTTTATTATGGATTGATGCCTATAGTTGAGCTAATATTTCCATCCAACCATATAACATGATTGGTGATATTTCTTTGCTTGTGTTTTAACAATGTTATAATTATGTCGATAGGTGAATTTATTTTGGGAATATGAGTTTTAAAAATTTCTTTATTTAATTTAAAAAAAAAAAAAAAAAAAAACAAAAACAAACAAAACAAAATTTTACTCTAATAAAAAAATTGAAGGTGTGGATTTAATAAAGAAGATATATTCTTTAACTCTAACTTAATGTTGATAGTTAACAATTTTTTTGTTAAGAGAATGAAGATTTCCACAATTGTTCAACATGTTAAATATAATTTTTTAATACTTGTGCAATGGGTTTTGTGTAAGTAGTTAGTAAGGAACAAACACTAAAAGAATTATAATTTGATGTGTTAGGCCAAAAGTTTAACAAATTCAAAGTAGTTGTTAAAGTAATGGAATTAAATTATTATAATTAAAGAGTGATTTCTACTGAAAGACTTTGCTTAAGAACAATAAATATTTAAGATTCGAGGAAAGAAATTAAGGGATTAAAAATAAATATTGAGAAAAGGAATGGAGATGTAAGAATTAAAATGAATTAAATGAAAATCATGACTTCTTACAATTAGTTATCAATACTATCTACAATTATATCATTGGGTTCAATGAGATGTTTCAGTACAATGGTAAAATCTTGTTTTGGAAGTCGTAGTTTTAAATAAATTAAGTTTCTAGGAAAGAAATTATAATATATTTGACTTCTATTCATTTGTATTTACAGTAAGATACAAAATCAATGTTTGACGAGTGCCTTAAACATTTATAACAAGAATAGATAGTTGTGTTGCCTAAAGGTCGAACTTTGATTGAGGGTAATAACCTTGGTTTGCGTATTGATTTCTCAGAGGGTTCCTTACCCTACTAAGGATTTATTAACATCTTTATTAAACTAATTTGGTTTATTGGAAGTGTTAAGCCCCTTTCAAAGAGTGAAACAAACTCCTCGACAATATTCATTCAAATTTCTTCTAGAATTTTTTGTATTACTCTGTTTGTGTAAGGAAGCTTTGGTGGAGGGTAGTCAGAAAGGTGAAGCAAAGTTGCAAACGAACCATAATAGATTTGGAATAAGATGGTTAGAGCAGAAGGGATTCGTTTGAAGTCATCTAGGTCTTGTTCTAGTTCATTGTCATACCCCTCTTTACATTCTTATATTATTTTGAAGTATGTCATAGTTTACTTTAAATAAAATACACCATTAGACACCATTATATCTCTATGAAGTGGCATTATTGGGAGGGAAAATTATGAAACAAAGATTCAAGAATTAGTGCATAGAAATCAAGTGAACAAGGGAAAATCAATTCCTAGACTTGAATTTGCACCATAAAAGTAAACAAGAGGAGGAAATAGCTTAACAAGTAGAAATTGGGAGTTGTAATTTTGCACACATTCAAGATATTGAATCTCTTGGACTAATAAAAAGCCCTTATTATGACCATAATATTTGATAATTATACAAACATCACTCTCCACCCCACCCCAAAATATATTTATTGTTACTGGTACATTCAATTATAGAACAAGAGTAACAAAAGTAAGGTTTTTGAAAAATAATTAGAATTTAAACAGCTAGCTAAGCAGACATAACCTCTTTTCAAAAACAAATATGCTTGATAGCATAACTGTCATTACATGAACTTAAAAGGGTCTACCAATGTTGAATGAACTTCATACTTTTTATGCTTTCTCCAAGGTTCATTATTTTGTACTTGTTGTTTTCGAAATGCAAAAGGAACCCTGACTATACAGTGTCTCATAAACTGGACTTATCCAGATTGTAAGAATAATTCTCACCCAAACCCCAAAAGTGCATGCCCATGCCATGATAAGAAATGTAAGCCGGAAGTATTTAGGTCCCAAACAATCAACATTGGTGGCAGTAATGCTTGTTGGGTAGGAATAGATAGGTTTCCTTTGAGCTTCTTGATCATATATGTATCCAGCAAGGAGGCCAGAAAAGAGGAAAGCTCCGAGTGGATTCCCTATTGTTAAAAAATGTAAATGTTTCCAAAGTTATTCAATTCGAAGAGCTCAGGAGTTGTGGGCACCATTACATAGAATTGTACTCCATACCAAATTCCTAATACGAAATAATAGATATAAACAGATCCTCAAAAAGCTTAGGCAAAGAATAGAAAATCCACTCTCATAAGAGCCTGTGAGGCTGTCATCCACACTGTTTGATAAATGGCCTTTTGCCTACATGTTTAGCATCCATTATTATAATAAGAACTAAAACTAATTGCATGAAATAACTAAATAAATCTTTTCTAATTATGAGAAAAATAGTATACCCATCTCACTGATTAGCATATGTTCATAAACGAAACAAAATGAGAATTCCAAAACATCAAACCTAGCATAATATTCTGAGACAACCCCACCGCCAAGACGCCCAACGAAGTTGCAAACACAAATTATCACTAATAGGATTGTGATATTTTTATAGGCCTTCAGCGAATCCTATTTGTTCTAAATTATTAATAAATGAACCGCTAGAACCAACCCCACAGAAGAAGACTACAAAAAGCAACCAAAAGTTAGCTTTCACCATAACTTGGTGAAAATTGAAATCTTCTCGTCATCTTGGTCTTCTCTTTTTCTAGACATCTCCTTCTCCTTCAAATAATCTAATATATATGTTCATTTCCTTAAAGTCATGAAACGAGGGTGAACCCTATAATTGTATCTACAATTCACTGATATCGTCCTTTGACATGCTTGACACTGGGTTATTAAAATATAGAGATTCAACAATTCTCTTATATGCACTAGGCTTCATGTTCTGGCCTTTTTGTTCCATACCAAGAACTGGTTTTCTACAATGGTCCATCTCCAAGTGAAGAGAGTTTTGCACATATACACGATCTTCCTTTATTGCATGTAGTGTCAATTCCAAAGGAATCAAAGTGGGTGACAAGAGAAAGAAAAGAATTACCACTACAAATAGCTTGGAGATAAGATGGCTTTCTAAAGAAAAAATATCATTTTCTATAGAAATTGAAAGAAGATACAAATATAAAATAACATTAATCGCTTGGATGAAAACAAAGTACCCTTGCACTTCTATATCTTCCACAAAAACTAGTGTGCAAGGTCTACTCAATTACATGATAAGGAGGTAGACGAGAAGAGGACCCACTGGCAGGAAAAAGAACATATTTATGGATCTCTGGCTAAGGAACCCAGTGAAAACTTCGATGTATATTTCAACACTAAGTCCAACGAAGACCTTGAGGGTACCTACAATTCTACCTATGGGAAATTTCACGTATTGATATTTGCATCATGTTGTACTATTTGCACCAATTCATAGTGTGAGCCACATCTATAAGAAAAACAAATAATGGACTAATTTTAATAATATTGACAAGAAGTAGCATTCCATTTCTACTTTTCTCTTTAGCTATGGTGCATATGTTTTCTCTTTGCAAGCTAACAGTAGGGACTAGACAATCTCAATAACTTCTTCAAATTACATAATTCAGAGTCCAGAAAAATCGCTTGGTTAAAATATATCAAATTGTGGTAAGGTGGTGAAATAGGATAGACGACACTAGAGAAAAGGATATTAGAGAAACAAGTTACTTGTTAGGTTCTTAACTGGTATAAAAGTTGAGAGAGTTGTTAACTATTATCCACATGTGTACAAATGTCTATTAAATGAAATTACTTATATATGGAGAATGTTATCTTGAATGGTTTGAAATCTCATTTGGATAGTTTAAGAGACGTAAATAACTACTTAGATAAATATTCCATATACGTTTCAAGATTCTAGAACTGAAATTGTCGATACCCTTGGCTTCAGAAAAAAGGGGTTCAAAAATTGCAAAATTTTAGCAATTTTCTTGTTGCCATGAATTGGCTGTGTGGAAAATATAGGATGGAAAAGTTATTCTCAAGTTCACTATTCAAGGAGATTCAAAGAATGAAATCAATTCTTAACATTATTTTTTTAATCCATGTATTCAGAGCACTGAACATGGAAATTGAATCCTGAGTCCTTATCCAAAGGACCTCAAAGGGAAATTGGGAAATGAATATTGTTGTTATATAGAGATGGTTTTGTTCAAGAATCCTTCAAATCAGTTTTTTAATGCAAACCTTCACTCTGGGGATTACAACTATAGTACAATTGTTAGCCACACTTATGAAATCTTCAAATTTTAAAAGAAAATAACTGAGCCATAAAGACTCGACATACTTAAATGGTTTTCTAAGTTGTTTTTTACATGACTAGGAGATTCGAAGAAGTGGGAGTGGTCTTGCTATGTATAAATGTATTTTTATTCCACTCTAGGAGGACTTCTGAAGCTTGGAGGCATAGGATGACTTTTTTTCTTGACAGGTGGCTGGAGTAGAGATCATTTATGGTATTTGAGAGTTAAAATAGTTATAGACCTTGAGGATGTATCCATTGGATAGTACAAAATGCACATGCACATAAAAAAATGTATATCTCTCTTGTTTTATAGTTAGTATTTACACCTACTTTTCTGTGCTAGTTGTATTCTTTCGACTATTTGGTTTGTGTGAATGGTATTGTTTATATTGGAATGTATGGAGTGGCTAGTGGGGAAATTTATTCCAAAAATCATGTAGAACACTTCCCCTCATATTTTATATGTGTATTTTTACCCAACTCGTGAGCACCAGTATTGGAGCAATAATGTTGCAACTCCTGGGGCTTCATTCTTTACTTTTATCAACCTGGTAGTTCGTAACAAACTTGGAAGCAACGGTGTTATCTGCACAAGTACTAACTCTTATTGCAGGTTGTGACTTGGTCAGCTGGTGCAAGATCTCTAGGAGTTTAAGCCAACTTCTATGGATTCTCAAAAGAAGCTGTCAGCTCCGATGAAAGAAAGCTAACTCTACAAGGACTATTCTACTTTCAGAAAGAGAAGGAGAACTAAAATGTAATGCAAACCCTAGCAAACCCTACCAAACCCTAATTTATATATTAACCCTACTTTTACAAGAAAAGAGGTGGAAGCTGATGAAAAGAGTGTTATTGACTACTGAAAAGGTAAATTGCATCTATTCAAGCTACTTCAAAAAAGAAATGAGAAGAAAACATTTTTTTGTGCTTTTGAGTGTTTTTATGTGAAATCATTATGCTTACGATTTGTCTGTTTGTGATTGTGTAGAGGTTTGGTGGTGAAGGAAAGCGTGGATAGGTCTTAAGAAGCTCCTAGTACCCTTCTGAAGACTTTCATAGAGATCGGACTTCGAAAAATCACTCACGGGAAATTCTATAGAAGGCTGCAGGGGATCTACAAGAGGATCTACAGGAGGAGGCCAAGAGTTATTTTTGGAGTTTTGAAGGTGGAAAAATGATGGGAAAGGGGAACTGGAGGCTAGATGAAAGTGTTGAGGTGTATAGAACTTACCAAGGAAGATCAGGGGTGAACACGATGGTTGGATTTGTTCAAATAGCAAGAAAGAAGCTTATGCAGAAAAATGCAGAAATTAGGGTAGACTGGTGAAATGATGTGAATGACTTGGGAAATCTATGAGAAGTGAGCTAGTTCTAGTTGTTTTATGGATGGATGGTGAGTTGAGATGACCTGCAAGAGATCTGGACATTTACTTATCAAAATTGATCAAAGAAAGAACTAACTATACAATGAAAAAAGAACTTTTTCTACCTTGACCTAATTCTGACCTACAAACAAAAAATGTTGAACAGTAACCTGTGAATAGAAAAACATGTAGAGAGAAATATGATAAAATAACAGGAAATGATCTAAGCAATTGAATCTGAACCAATATTTCAATTTTTCCAAGTCAAGTTATCACACTAACAGTTGCATGCAAGAGCAAAAACTATGTTTTTAGTGGCAACAGAAGTGCCTTGACCTCAAATCATAGTCCCAGGAAGGGAAAAAGTAGATTAGGGCCTACTCTTGGTCTTTTTTAATCTTATCCTGTCACTACAGTAACCTACTTGAGCAACTGAAACAAAACAACTATGCTAACCATCAAAAGAAACCTAATCTAACAAGGTAAAATGAATCTATTGAATAGAAATTAACTCATGAACTGAAGCAAAAACATATAATTACACAGTAAGAGGTGTTTGACAACTTGGGTTGGGCCCTAACCCAAGAGCATCAGCCCTCTGGAAGAGATCAGTGCTGGCTCAAAAACTATTTCATCTTCATTACCAAAAATAATAATCACATTACAAGAACTATTCTCAAAAGGAAATCAAAAATAAGTTGAACAATGTGCTGCACAAACGTATGAAAATTCTACTAATGACTGGCTAAAGTTTGACTTAAATAACTGAGCACCTAAGCCCTACTGTTTATGCAACTTGAGCCTCCAACAGCTCTCCTAAAATCAAGGGTCTCAGCTTCCCAAAACTACAGATAAACAAGAGTCCTTCTTTACTTGCTTGGCTAGCCCTTGGATGCACTCATGTGGCTACTTGTGCTCTGAGTTTCTTATGGAGAAGTCGAGGTAAGGGTTCATAGACGAAGGGGACACCCTCCTACAAATCCTCTCCCTTGTTGTTCCTCGAATTTAGCTGCCAAATTCTCATTAAACCTTTGATTTTGTCTCAAAATTGACCAAAAATCTGCATAAAGCACACATTAGACTTTTTGGCATAATGGCTAATCCAATTCACTCTATTAGCATAAATATAATAAAAAAAATGCAATAAACTAATGAGAATGGTGGATTACGCTGAGTTAGGAGGCTAAATGATCCCATACAATTACCCATTTATGGGGCTCATCACCAAATTGGGCTCAGTAAATATAAAAACTACCTTTTCTTACCAAGAAAATAAAATCCATCCTATAGACCATGCTTTTGAAAAATGTGGGTGATTGTTACATGTCTTTGTTTAAGTTATGAAAAGCAAGAAAATTTAATTATTTCTAGACTTCACAAAAATGTTCTCATATTTCATTCTTAGGCTCAACAACATTTTGTTAACATGTTAATGTCGTCCCAGCATAATGAAGCCATTTTTTATAAATTGTGTTCCCTTACCAAAGCCCATATTGACACCCTTGAACATTAGTGACCTTAGGAAAAGAGTACCTTGTCATCTTAAAAATGTACCTTTAAGTTTCACCAATCGAAGGGAGGTCCTTTAATAGCCCATGGTATGGGAGATATTATATGTGTGTGTGTGTGTGTGTGTGTGTGTGTGTGCATTGTAGTAATAATTAACCTGGAAAAATTTTGACGTCCAATGCCTAATGGAAAAAATAATTTGACAATAAACTAAAAAAAAAAGTAGCATAGATTCATCTTAATTATGGGATTTTCAAAGCACCAAGAAGTTGTCATCTCGGATTTTTAATCCCTTTCATTTATTAATAGTTCCATGGTTAAGACAAACCTATGTTGATTTAGTATAAATAACAAAAAGGGCATTTTATAAAATCTTTGCTAAAATGTTGGAGGTTTTATGGTGTGAGATTTTCTCATTCATTTATGGGTATATTATCACGGTTAAAGCTTGAAAAAAATCCAATATTAAAAAGGATAGATAGTTTGTGCAAGCAATCATGGCTTTTTTTGTTAGTAAAGGATTGGTGCACTTAATCATTTTCTCATAGATTTAAAATAAAATGTATTAAACAAGAACAAAATCCTCAAAATAGTTCCCAATTCAATAATGTGGATGGAAATCCATCTCTTATATCAATTCAATTTATTTAGAATATAGCTACAAACAAGAAATGAACCCCTACAGTGTAGATTAACTAACTACTAGACTTGTACCTTTCGTTATCATGATACTAGATGTTGTAACTTGATTTGCATCTTTCACCTCTTATATATGTAACGAGAGATAAGCCATGATGGGGGTACACACTTAATCAAGCTATTATCCTATTAATTTATTAAATTATCCAACTCACAACCCAAATTTTAGTGATTCAACTGACACTTAGCCAAACATCATCAGTGACTAGTTTTAAACCATAGATCAACATAGATTTGATGACCCAAGTTAGTGTCCATGCTAACACATGTATCTACAACACCTAAAATCTTCTGTTAGCATGAAGTTTGAGAGATTCTTGGCATGATGTAAGTCTATTACAATGAAGTGGGTGAAATATTATCACTCTCCTAACCCATAAAATATTTATATCCACTAATTTTATAATCTTGTATATACCTAATATTATATAGAGAGTATAGTTTTATTTTCTCTTGCACTTTCCTTCTTGTGTCATTGTTCTCATTATGCTTTAAATTCATACACATATCAATGTAGTATGAGTTTTGTTTTGGGTTGAGGTATTATTTTGGTTTCTTCCAATAAAGTGCATTCCTATTTATTTAGTTTAATTGTCTTGTGTTCAGTTATTCCATTGAGTGTGTATTGACTATAGGATCCACAGACAGAACAATGGAAGTTTTTTATCTATGCAAGATAACCAATGCTTTGCATACCTTTTCTTGTCACAAGTATATGATGTCTAGTTCTAATTCATTTTATTTTTTATGGAAATATCATCTTGAATTTCTATGATGTATGTGGAAACTTGAAATGTTATATCTCTTTATGTGGAGGTACTTTAACATTGGAATGCAAATGGATTTCTTAAAATAGAACATAAGGAACTAAATATTCATTTATTCTTCACAAAATTCATTGTAAAGAAGAGAGTTTTCCTCTTAGTATTTTTACCATTTTATTTGGTGGAACACGTCGTAGAGAATGATGGCCTACTCCTTTTCTCACTATGTTTGAAATTTATACCGATTGAATTAGTATTTTGTGTAGCTTCATTGTTGTTTGTTTTATATGTATAACTTGATTTCTATTTTGTGTAGTTACTAATAGAAATTAAGCTTCATTATAACAATATAAATCAAGCTTCATTTTTCTTTTTATACCAATAGCTTCATTTTTTTTATATGAATAGTTAGTTTTGTGTAGCTTCATTGTTGTAAAATGTTGATTATAAGAGAGTATTATTTGCTATGGTTTAAGGAAAATATGAATGAGCATTAGGATTCGGAGATATTGGGGTTGTTTTTTTTTTTTAAACGAATACTTTTTAGGATGTAAATGAATATGAAAAGAGAAAATCAAGTGGGTACATTTGGCTAGATACATTGGAAGGGGGTATAAATGACATAGTTTTAGAAACAATTACAAAATGCTATTTATTTGGCATATATGATTTTTTTGTAGGTACACATATATAACATGTGAAAATGATACTATGGTGTAGAACTAGTTAATGATGGACTAATTTTTATTTTTTGGACTCACAAAGGAGAGGCAAGACCAAGATGCAACCAATCAATGATTATGGTAGTAGGAGTTTTATTTCCTCTGGACCCTAATGAAAATGGCATATTGTAGCATGTTAACCACCCACATGTATGGATAACCATAGAATAATTTTTTTCTTCTATGATGCAATTTTCTAACTAGATGTGATACATTGTTTATTATATGTTGTCTTTTTCTTTCCGTTTTTTCATAAGATATCTACAACTTGATCTTTTTATATTGTAACTTAGTTGACATGATTGTTATTCAGTTCCCAAGGTGTTATTTTTCTATGGTGATGCTTTATTTTTTATATATATAGGTCATCTAGCCACATTGTGGCCACTATCGCCCAACTGAAAAAAACTTTTTCGCAGTTTTTCTTTCCTAGGGAAAAATGGCATTGACATAGCTGATGTTGAGATATATGTTATATATATCATTTATATTCTAATTTAGTTTATATTTTTTTGTTCATTGTATTTCATGTCTTATACTCTACATATATCATTTTTCATTTCACAAGAAAACTCAGTATTAATGGTAAAAAGAAAGAATTGAAGAAAGAGGATAATAATAAAACTGGAGCGAAAAATGTAGAGAGAGAGAGAGAAGAGAGAATCGGTCTAGTTATACCATTAAAGAAAATATCTTGCATGATACTCACTCACAAAATCTCATGATCAAGTCTTCAGAGTTGGTGAATTTACGTACAATGTCTTGGCAACACAATGATAATGTTTTGAAGTGATGAAACAATATTTCATTTGTAAATTTTAGTCCAACCAATATTAAGTTGGAAACTCATTTTGTAATAATTGACATTTCACATAATATAATTTATGTGGTTGAAGTTATTTATAGTTGCAGTTGATATTATTTAGTATTGTAATTAGCATATGTAACTTTGTGTGGTGATATTTTCTCGAGTCATCACATCTATATTTTTTGTAATTGACATTTCGAAGCAACCTCCATGGTTCTTAATCAAGATTATATGAGTTAATAAGTTAGAGATTAATGGGGTAATAAATAGAGGAGAGGGTGGGGATGAAAATGCACGAAGCTGACAAATTTGATAAAGACATGAAACGGATTTTTAATTTATTTTTTTTTTTTTTTTTTTCTGGGCAAAGGTTAAACTATTATATTAAGAAAAATAAAAGATATTTACAAGAGGTCGAGACCTCTGAGAGCAAGTGAACTGCTCTCTGACTGGTTTAACAAACAAAAACTGAGAATATAGGCTTGATACAATGCCTGATTCCACCAATACAATTCCAGTTTACCAAATTTAAACATTACATCCAGGAATTAGCAAAACCATAGACAAAATAGTGACTAGACAGAGACAAGATGCCTGAAAGGAGATGCGGGCTAGAAAGTTGACACGTCGAGCTTTCCGAACGAAGAACAGGTGGCGACGGCACCTGAGTCCTGGTGGCAAGCTGGACGCTACCCGGGTGGGCATAGTTTCCACCCGCCATCAAAAGAACAGGGACGATTTGAGCACGGGTTTCCCTTGTACAAAAACTGAAAACCAAAAATCGCAGGAGGATTACCTTATGCCTGCTTAGCTTCTGTATCCGCCTGGTCCGCATTAGCTTTCTGCATAGCCTCTTCATGCTCGGCCTTCCATTCCGCCTCCTCGCGCTCTGGGTCCGGAAGAAACTCAATTTCCATGCCATTAGGAATGTCTTCCAGGCTCAGAAAACCTGGAGGGAGGACGGGGTACAGACGGCCACCGAAGAAGTGTTCCGGCTTCTTGACATCCTCAGGTATCCTCTTGGCATCTGAACTGTTTGTCTCCATGTCCATAAGGCTGCAAATCTCTCTGAGAGCCTCTGTCTGCTCCTTGGAATGAAAGCCAGTGCTTTCCTCCTCGAGCTTGCTCTGAGAGGAGGGTAGGTTGGAGCTTTCCTCCTGGCTGCCATTCTGAGAGGAATTGGTGGAGCTAGACCCCTGCTCCTCGAAAATTCCTTTGCCCTTGCCAACTTCATCATTTTCCTCTAAAAAAACCACTGTGATAATTGCAGAGATAATTGGCTTGTTGCTTCTGCGAATGTAGTTAAATCTAATCGTCTGCACAGAGTTGATGACATCCGAGTCGGAGTCATCAGAGCCCGGAGAATTGGGTGAGACACAGGCCAGCGGTGAGATGCGCTGTGGAGTATGTGTTCCTCTGCCCCCAGAATCCGCCTTCCTACCAGAACGTCTGCCCCTGCTGGGCGAAGCATGGCCTCTGAGAGGCATCCTGGAGCGATAGAATTTCAGCTGGGTTTTCTGGACAAGCTTTGCCGTGCAAAAAGAAAACAAAGGGGGCCAAGTCTTAAAATAACTACCGCCTCTAAACCAATTCGGCTTCCTGGACCAGTGAACGGGATGGCCTCTTGGCTTACACTCCCTAACTCTCTTCACCCCTGCTCGCAGAGCTTCTCTCTCATGGAAACCAAAGTCTAAACCCCTGGCCTGAGCAGGTGAGCCTGTCAAACTGAACCCCAACATTCTGTTTGCCTCTGTCTGCATTCCTTGATAACTCGAGCAGAGGAAATGGCATTGAATGCCATTCAATGCACAGTTAATGTAATTCATACTCTCCGGACAGGTTACCTTCACGCGGAAGGCTTCACATGTCCATCACATGGGCAGCCTCTTGCCACTTGTCACCCGCATCCAGGTGGATTTTTAATTTATTGATTTTATTAATGTTTATTAATTTTTTATTAACAATTATTATATCTTGACCATTATATTTATAGTTATTGATGAAAAATTAAATGTTATGACTTAATATTATTAATGATTATTAGCTAACTAATTGTTTTCTATAAAATTAATTAGTTTTTGTTAATTACAAGATTTTTAATGATTAATTTTTTTAGTATTGACAATAATGTTTAAATTTTGTATGATTAAAAATACTAAAACTATAATTAAAACTTGATATTTATATGCATTGTTAATTTCATATTTATTATTATCATTATGATAATGAACTATCTTGATTTAATTTTCTCAAATTTATGGAAATATATAATATTCT
>APFE031513111.1:22955-46153 GCA_000404065.3 Pinus taeda
GTTTAATTAAAATTAAAATGATTTTAATTTTAATATAAATTTAAAGATTGAAATAGTAAATAGATACATTCTTGATTATTGTTATTAATTCAAATACTTTTTAATAATTTTAAAGGTTAAGTAAACCATAAGGAGGACCAAGGCATAATGGGGCAGGGAACATCTAGGAGAATGTAGAATCCCTAGTTCGAGTGGGAATCCAATTATCACTTATTTTCCTACCATCATCACGCTTGAAATTGTTAGGTTGTTTTCTTATTTCGATGGTTTCTCTAAATTGTCTATGGTGATAATGATTAATTCTGGCCACAACACAAGAGTTTTCAAAAACCAATCATCACATTTGTATCAAAAACTCGTGTTGTGGCCAAAATTGATCATTATCACCATAGAAAATTTAGAGAAGCCATCGAAATAGGAAAACACCCTAACAACCTCAACCGTGATAATGGTTGGAAAATAAGTGATAATTGGATTCCCACTCTAACTAGGAATTCTACCTTCTCTTAGATGCTCCCTGCCCCATTATCCCCTCGTCCTCGTTATGGTTTACCTAACTCTAAAAATGATTAAAATAATATTTGAATTAATAACAATACTCAAGAATGTATCTATTTTTTCTTTCAATATTTAAATTTATATTTAATTTTAATCATTAATTTTAACTAAACCTTAGTTAACTCAATGCTATCAAGTATAATTAAAAAACTTATAAATCAATACATAAAAATTAATAATATATTATTATATCTAAAAACATCATAGGCTCCATTAACTCATAACAAAATATTTATAAAGCTCAAATATTAAATAATATGAATTAGAATATTATATATTCCATATATTTGAGAATATTAAATCAAGATCATTCATTACATATGAAAATAATAAATATGATTAAAAATCATCTAAATATCAATTTTTTTAATTATAATTTAATATTTTTAACCATACAATTAACATTATTGTCAATATAAGAATAAATCATCAAAATCTTGTAATTAACAAAAACTAATTAATTTTCAGAAAACAATTAGTTGGTTAATAATCATTAATAATATTAAGTCATAGCATTTAATTCTTCATCAATAACTATAAATACAATTGTCAAGATTTAATAATCATTGATAACAATTTAATAAACATTAATAAAATCAATAAATTAAAAATATGTTTGATGTCTTTATCAAACTTATCGGCTCCATTGCATTCCCTTCCCAACCCTCTCCTCTATTTATTACCCCATTAATATCTGACTTATTCACTCATCTTATCCATATGATGAACCACAGAGGTTGGTTTGAAACATCGATTACAAAAAAAAATTGTTGCGATGACTCTTGAGGGTATCTCCACACAAAAGGTAGATCGTAGAAGCCTCAAATATCCAATATGTAATTTTGATTTTTGGTTAGGCCCCTATAATACTAGTCTAACCCCTTATTGTTATTAGTACAACTCCCTTATTATATTGTTGTACCAATGTAGTTTCGATATTGTTACTATTGTGCCCAATAAAAGCCCACTATTTTTATTATTGTGCCTTTACATTATTATTGCTATGTCAGCTCTGATTATATTATGACCCCTTAGACTTCTATATATAGAAAGGAGGTATTGTCATTTGTATCATCGCAGAATCATTCATTTGTGTAATGTAAAGAAGGTTGCCCCCTCGAAGAGGCTGAATTCCAATGTGTTGATCTATCTTTTCTATTTTTTTGTGAGTTGGTTCCATAACATTTGGTATCAAAGCTGTGGATTCTAGGGTTTCGCTGCTCCAAATAGGTCATCCTGGAATTTTCGCTATAACTTTTCTTATGCGATGTTTCAGAAGTAAAAAAAAATCCCATTTGAGATGAAATCACGCTGAACCTTGGGTCTGAATTTCAGAGCTTTTTGCCCAATATCTGTGGAGATATGATCTGAGGAAGTTAACCTTTTACAGACTCCTAAATTACATTCCAAACAGGTGACCTTGGGAAAATAGTCATAACTTTTGTTTTGACAATTAAATTTCATAAGAAGTTACAGAAAGAGGATGAATTATAGTCTCTTGTGTACATTTTTTAGATATAAAGGTTGAAACAGTGACTCATGGCACTTCGTACAAATTCGCTCTACTGAACTAGTCTATAATAAAGTTAGCGTGGGAGATTTGGCATAACTCTTGCTTGGAGAATCCAATTTGGATCAGACTGGTGGCATTGGAAAGAGGATGTAGAGGGCTACTACAAGTTGCAACTTTAGAACTAGAAGATCTGAAATTATAGAGTTACACTCGTTTCAAGATCGAGCTCCTAATATCAAGAAAAAACGAGATGAAGAAGTTTATGGCAACGATTTGGTAAATTGGATACTACAGATGGAGAAATATTTTGATCTACATGGTGTACCACTATTACAAAAGGTATGTATTGCATCTAATTATTTAGAACCGAATCACTTTTTATGGTATAAAGGGCTTTGTTCTCCTAAACCACTTGTCACATGGTCAATTTTCACAGAGGAAATGATAGTACATTATGAGGATACAAAGAGAAAATCTTTCTTTAGCCAATTGAGAAATCTCAAACAAAAGGGTTCAATGGAAGAGCACATTGAAGACTTCCAAAAATTGAATAGAAGGGTAAATTATATTCCAGAAAAGCAAAGGATTGATTTCTTCATAGGGACTTTAAAGGATAACATCCAACATGAGGTTCATTTTTGGGAACCTAATTCATTGGAGGAGGCGTTCAAGTTGGCAAGAAAAATTGAAAGCGAAATTATGAAAACAAGGAATCCCACCACTCATGAATATAATTATGGAAGTGTTTATTCTCCTAGCCTTCCACAACCTACAAGGCTTACACCACAACAATTGGAAGAAAAAAGAGAAAAAGGGCTTTGTTACAATTGTGATAGAAAATGAACTAAAGGTCATAAGTGTGCTGAGAAGGAATTATTTTACATAGAGTATGAAGAGGAGGAAGAAAAGGATCAAGAAACATCAAAATAAGAGGATATATGCCAGGACCCAACCACGGAGAAAGAAGAAATGAATCCGACCATATCTTATAAAGCATTGGCAAGAATTACCAGTCCTCAAACTCTCAAGATAGAAGGACATATAAAGAAGAAAAAGGTTCAAGAAGTGAAAGATGACATCAAAAAAGAAGAAATGAATCCAAACATATCTTGTCATGCATTGGCCAAAATTACCACTCCTGAAACTATCCAGATAGAAGGACATATCAAGAAAAAAAATGTTCAAGACGAGAAAGATCACATCAAGCATCAAGAAATGAATCCGACCATATCTTGTAAATCATTGGAAGAAATTACCACTCCTCAAACTCTCAAGATAGAAGGACATATCAAGAAGAAAAAGGTTCAAGCAGTGAAAGATCACATCGAGCATCAACAACAAGTTCTCCAACTTTTAAAGGATAGCGCCACCTTGGTGCAAAATCGAATGAAACCACAAGTAGATCAACATCGTAGTGAAAAATGTTTCGATGTAGGTGATTGGGTATTTTTACTGCTACATGTAAAACAAGGTATTTATGAGAAGGAAATGTTTGCAATGCTACATGCACTTAAGAAATGGCAACCTTACTGAATAGGAAGACATTTCAAGGTAAAAATGGATCATGATAGTCTTAAATACTTTTTAGAACAACTATTATCTTTGAAAGAATATAAAAAATAGGTCACAAATATGTTGGATTATGACTTTGACATCATCTATAGAAAAGGGAAGCAAATTTTTTTTGCAAAGGCACTCTCAAGAAAGGATGAGGATGTTGAAGCATTGTTTCGTGCTATTTATATTATCCAACCAGATTGGATAAGCAAAGTAAGGGATGAATGGAAGAAGGATAAAGAAGTGTGGCCACTCATTCAAAATTTTCAAAAGATCCCAATTCATATAATATTGGCAGAACTTGAAGATGAAGGAAAAATCATATTGGAACCTGAAGCAGTCACAGAAACAAGAACCTGACAACTATGAAATCGATCAATTTCAGAGTATCTCATCAAGTGGAAGAACTTACCTACTAAAGATTCCACATCGGAGGACAAGAATTTTATACAGAAGCATTAAGAACTACTCAAGCGTTGAGGACAACACTTTTTTAAGGAGAGGGGCATGTTAGGCCCCCATACTACTAGTCTAAACCCTTATTTTTATTAGTACAACCCCTTTATTATATTGTTATACCCATGTAGTCTCGATATTGTTACTATTCTGCCCAATAAAAGCCCACTATTGTTATTATTGTGCCCTTACATTATTATTGTTATATCGTTTCTGATTATATTATGACCCTTAGACTCCTATATATAGAAAGGAGGTATTGTCATGTGTATCATCGAAGAATCATTCATTTGTGTAATTTAAAAGAGGTTGCCCCCTCGAAGAGGCTGAATTCCAAGGTGTTGATCTGTCTTTTCTATCTTTTTGTGAGTCGGTTTCATAACATTTTTATATTAGATGAACATGCACATTGTATGACATTTTTTTTAATTTAGTCACAAAATAATACTAATTAATTTATGTTGATTAATAATGAACACATGAAGTCAATCTAAAACTACTAAATTAGTAGTTTATATTGATTAATGATGAACACAAATAAAATAAATATACGACTAAATTATTCATTTATAATTATTATTAATTAAAGTAAATGAAATGAAGATAAACTACTAAATTAGTCTTTTATATAATGAATATGAAACTACCAAAAAGAGATAAATGACTACTACAAATGATAAATTTGTGATTAGAAATGATGGCTAAACTTTTCATATCTATGACTATTAGTAGGTAATTTACAATATCTTATAACACGACCACAATTTAGTCATATTTTTTTGGGCATTAATTGGTTTCAAACGATGACTAAATTTGCATATATATGACTATTAGTAGCTAATTTACAATATGTTATAATATGACGAAAATTTTTGTCATTAATTTGTTTTCTCGGGTGATCATTTAGTAATATATTTTGTTGTATATTTGGTCACTAATTGTAACAATTAACATCTAAATCAATAACTAAATTAATGACTAAATATACTATTAGATGATGAAATTGAGAAAACCAATTAATGACTAACCTAAACACGACTAAATGTTGGTCACATTATAAGATACTGCAAATTAGCTATTGTTGCTCAACAACTGAAAAATGGTCATTTATATGCAAAATTTAATTATTTTTTAATAACGAATTAGTAATTTTGTATTAGTGCTCTGGATGCAACTTCCAACACTTTTCCTATATATTACGATCAATGTAACAATGGTTGTAGTGGTTGCTAGGACCATTCCACTGTTGTTATATGTTGCCATATTTTTCTATTCTGCCCATTTCTAGTTCTTCCTCCCATCCTTAGAAGTGTCTTGCTACTCTTACTTTGATCCATTTGATTTCTCTTTCTTCATGCCTACATTCCCTAGGTACAAAACCTATACACAAGCTTTGTCCACTTAACCTATGTCTACAATCATTGTGTAGACCCCCTAAATACTTAAGGAGTACAACTGGCTCCTTTGGGGAGATACAAAACACTATGACCATCTTTCTAAATTCTATGGTATACTCGTTACACTCTTCCCCTCCTTTTATTGGAAATAGTACCACTAGATCCATTAGTCCTCTACATACCCAATAGGTTGAAATTTTGATTTAGGATGGTTCTAAAGTCCGCCCACATAGTCACAAGAGGATCTCCCTCTAGCCTGAGGCTTTTTTTGTGGCTTTCCCACCAGGTTTGGTTCTAGCCCGCTAATTTTAGCCACATAAATAAAATATTTTGTTCTTACTCTATATGATAAACACTAAAATAAACTTCTAATTTTTGTGACTAGTGATTTAGCTTGAAAGCATCAATATCACCTTGATAGAACTTGAAATCAACCTTAGATTCCATTTGCAATAGGGACTGCGAATTGTTCATGGCACTCTAATTAGGTTGATATTTTTTTGCTTGATTTTGTGGTTCCTTCTATATTTATTCCCAATATCCTAGTCTCCCTATTAATCAAACGTTTGTGTTAGAACCACCATCTTCTTTGAATAGCCTGATCTTATAGATTAGGGCCACCATGAGTAGATTTAGGTTACAATTTATATATGTACCTTGTGATTCTAGCAACGAAAATCTATACTTTGTAGGATTAGGAGGGTTATTCATAAATTTGTTGGCCATGACTGCATTTTTTATGACTTCTGGCTTAGATGATCTAGATCTCCTATAAATATCCACAATATGACCAAATAAAGCTACTCAGATACTTATATGATCTATAAATTGTTGTCGATACTCATTGGAGAGTTCATCACAATATAGTTGCAATAAAATTATACTTAAAAATCTAAAATATACACTATGAAATTGTTTATTTCTATTTAGATTTCTAGGTTTGAAAATTACAGTTTATTGCATATACATGCAAATTGTGATTATGAATAAAATAGTGAATATCACAATAAAAAATTAAAAACCATGATTGAGACAAGATATAACTTGGGAAACCCTTTTGTGAAAAAAACCAACTATAAGGTGAAGTTTCAATGCTCTCCTTCTCCAAGTAGAAGAAGGTTGTGAGTACAAAGAAGTAAGGTGTATGGTATATGGGCTATGATAGTTCAAAAACATTTTATGTGTTCTCTCTCCTTATCTTGTGTGGACACTCTACGTGTTTATGAACTAAACATGATTGAAAAGAATGGAACCCCTTCCCTTCTAGTGCCCAGGTTATAATACACCTCAATAGCCTAGTAGTGATTAGGTTTGACTCTTTCAACTCTTAACTAGAGTTATAGCATTGTCTCGTCTGTAGTCATCTTGATCATGATCATGTGGCTAGCCACTTTTAAAATGAAAATAGAAGCTACATGGTATCCTCTCAAATTAGGGTGGTCAAAGATAGGAATTTCAAATTCTGAGTGGCATAAATTTTTCCTACAAACTCTGATTGATGGAATTATTGTCTTCATGGAAAGGTATTTGTACATAAAATATGGAAAAAAAATGTATTTTCTAAAGTGGAAAAGTTTTACCCCCAAAAAAATCATTTAATACCTTGAATTTTCCTCAGACACTTTAGATACTATCAAGATAGGCCCTTCCAAGCTCATAGCCTTGAGATGGCTGACAAACAATATAATGATCCAATTTCGATCACGTAATAAGATTATTAACCATGAAGGCTTACCCACACTTTACCATGGAAATTATTAATGCCTAAAGAAATTTTTTTACAAGACTACCACATGCCCAAAACTCTATAATGCACTTCATATGACAGTTGTCCATATAAAATTTTTTTTAATTAATCAATCTAGTTAAATGGGAAAAAAATGCATACATTTTTTTAATTAATCAATTTATTTAAATGGACAAAAAATGCATCACTACATTGTGAAGAAATCTCAACTTTGGATATATATACACTATTAAAAATATTCTAAAATATTTTGTGGAGGTTAAATCGTGATATCCACTTAATAATTACTGACAATAAAATTAAAATTTTGGAAACTCTATTCTAAAATAGAAATGTCCATCAACATAAATATAACGAACAATTACACGTCATTGCATTGAGAAATCAAATCATCCGTGCATTACGAAATAATAATTATTAAAAATGAACATGGTCACGTTCATAAATCTTACATTTTGAGAGGAAGTATTAGGCAGGGAGGTTGAAGAGCCCACAAGTCTACTAATATTTTTGTTTCTTGGAAGGGAAACAAATAGAAATTGCTAGTGAGTTGTCGATAAATCCAAACGTGACGAATCACCTTTGAAACAAAAATAATATTTCTGACGAAAGAGAATTGTCGTTAGCAGGTCCTCAGTCAAGTCCTCGAATATCACAAATGTTCTTCTTACAAAGCGCAAGTGCCATAGGGGTTTGCAGATTTCAATGATGTAACTTTGTGTTGCAATTTTACAATGTTGTTTCGTGAAGGTACATGCAACTAGGAAAGGCAGGAGGTCGATCGGTTCGGGTTCTATGTCAATGTGGTTAGAGGGTTATAATTATTTATGGGCAGAAATTAATTTATTTCTTTAGCCCTATAGTTGATTTTCAGTTTTCCTGGGAGACTTATTTACTTCTTCCCGCATGCAATGGATTTTCATTTCTCCTCGAATACTAAAGGTCAATATTTGCTTTAAAGAATTGCATGTTTGTTAAAGGATAACTTAAGTTCACTTCAGTCAACAGACTCTATATCAGTGTGCCTTATTTTTGGGTGGGTAAAGGATCTTCTTCAGAAGTTATTTAGTTTATTATTGACGCGTTTTTTTCCTTTTTACATGAGTTTTTATGTTGAATAGTTAATTCAAATCTCAAATATATTATTTATTATTTTCTGATATTTAATCATAAAAGTTTGGACTTTTAATACTTTTAATGATTTCTTTTTAATATTAGTGCTGATACATCTTAATTTTTTTTGTTTGAGTTCATGTTTCATAGCACTGGACTTAAAATGGATGTAAAGTGGGTTGTATTCATGTGTAACTGTATGGAAATCTTTTATAACTAGCATAGATCAATACCTTCTCATGATGTGTACAGACACACCTTATATAGTAAAATTGATCATGATGAGTACAGACACACCTTATCACTGAAGGATAGTCCTAACCTATGTTGATTGGTATTTTTCTCCAAGATATTTTTTCCTCGCTCAATAGGAAAAGTAGGAAATTACTCTTGTGGTTGAAAGGTGTGCCCATCAAAGACTTTCAATGCAGATGTAGTTGGATACAAACGAGTTGAGCTAAGAGCATGCCAACACTTCAATGACATGATACAAGTTGACCTTGCTTCATACATGAAAATGATACAAAAATTCTTCCCAAATGCATGCATCATTATCTGAAAAGAAATCTAATAGGAAAGGCAAAAAGCACTTGATGTTGGGTTGAAAGTGATGAGTTTAGAGTCTAAGCGATTTAACTCACCAATAAAATTCAAGAGTTCTCTATGTTTTTCAAGGTTGTTTTGTAACACTTCAAGAGCTAAAACCTCCTTTCTATATATAGGAGTCTAAGGAGTCACAATATAACCCAGCTGAGCTAACAATAATAATATAAAGCGACAAAAATAACAATAGAGGGATTCTATGGGGGACAGTAATAATAATATGGGGATGATAGGGGCACAACAATATTAATAAGGGGTACAACTACAATAGTAATGGGGTAATCACTAGTATTATAGGGACCCAACAGTACTTGGGCCAAATCCTCAACAATATTGTAATTATGGGCATCCCTCGCATTGAGAGTATGTGTGTACCTTTTAAGAACACCTTTAATAGTATATAACCCATTTCTAGGTAATGGATTTTCAATCAAAAGAGGGTTTTCGAGCTATGAAGGTGTCATTGGCACGTAATGTCAATATTCTCGTAATTATGTTCTTGAATGACCACATGGTTTTATCTAAGAGGAAAATATCATATTTTGATGATGACGCATTATTTTAAGTGTTATTTCCACCCCATTTTTCTATGGATTTAAAGGTATTACAAATATAGGGTGAAACTAGACTAGTTTAGACAATAGTATGATGAGCAAGGTTCTTGTGGGAAAAGTACCTATGAGCCATGACTAGGATGGTCTTACACACAAATTTTTCAACTATAATAATTAGTTTTCATCTATTCTTTGATGCCACCACCAACATTGTCATGGGTTTGAGATGGACCCTAATCATTATTCAAATATTTCTTTTATTTCTTGTTTTTATTCCTACCTCTAAGCTATTAAGAATTCTTTTAGGTTGTGGATTTCATTGAATTCACCTTAGAGGTTTGAGTAGGAGCATTAGGAATTTGGGTGGTACTATGTGTAGTATTTGAGCACTAGAAGTCTTATTCAACTAGTCCATATGGGTGGCAAGTTATCCTACATATATAAAGGACACAAAACCAACAAATCAACTAGCTCGGGCTCGTAACTTACGTTTGGCAAGATCATTCAATGACCAAGGAGAATTAGCAACAATGTCATACAAGGTGTTCTATTGAGAATAGATCATGGAAAGCTCATGGGCATGCCTAATCACTAGTTATTTGGCTTGGGATCTTACCCTAGTCAAATCTTCGGTGATATTAGGAAAGAGAAACTTAGTGAACCACTCTTACACTATATCATCTAGAAATATTATTTGAAATATACTTTGTTGTGAGATCCACTCGTGTATATAATCAACCATATGGGTGGAAGTAGTACAACATAAGTTCATTACAATGTCATTTCCCATTTGTATCTAAAACGAAATTAATAATGACTAGCAAATACCTATGCCAAAGACAAGAAATCATTGTATATGGTGGTCTCAATATCAATGTACCAATTCGAGGCATGACTAGTAAGAGTCAATTGGAAAAATAGTAGACAAATGATATAATCCATGAATGAGTTATATGAACACCACAAATCATATATTTTGTTGGTAGCTACAAGATCTTGTCTAGATTTTCATCAAATTTGGGAATTTTAGTGGATATGTTCATTAGGATAATCGGCCACATAGGATTATGATTTATGGATCGTTCATTAACTTTGGTAGATTAGGAAATGTAAGCATATCCAAGAAGGGTGATTTGAATGAGTTATAGGAAGGATATTGTTCTCCTAGTCACCCAAATCGATTTTGTGATCCACCCATATCAAAAATCCTATAAGCCAATGGGCTTCTTGGGGAAGGTGGTGTAGAAATTATCATTGTAGATCACCTGATAATGCAATGTAACTAAAGAAAAATACTTGATCTACTTCTAAAAATAAACTTGCGGAAACTTAATCGATTTTGAGCAAGATCAAATAGAACACGTATAACAGATGAAGAAGAAATCAAACAAACATGAACATAGAAGAATACTTTGGGGAAGCCTCGGCTAAAAACCCCACTATCTGTATTATCATACAAGTGGAAATATCTCAAGATTACACAAAGCTTTAGCTCACAAGATATCTAGCTCTCAGTACAATCCCTCGCTGCTACTCATAGACAGAATAGACAACACATATGCCTTCCTCCAGTCCTCCAAGCCTCCTATTTCCTTGCGCAGTTTCTCCTCGGTCTTGAAGCTGCCATCTGTGTCTAATAATTCCTTACACACTACTCTGACCTCTGAAATAACTATGCAATCCTCAAGGAATGAATTCCTTTTGCATGGAAGAGATATCCTCATGGGAATATTCTTGCAACTGATAGTACATTTTCCCATCCTTTGATCTCAAATCGGTCTCTGTCCGAACTGACATGCATGAGATATTTATGAGAGAATATTCAGTTATCTAAAGTACACTTGTTGCATGCAAGCATGCATTGACTAACTGAACTCACAATCAGTTCCACAAACTATTGGAACTAATCGAACTGGACTTAACTCAATTAACTGAGCTAACTAATTGCAAATCAAGGTACAACTCATCTTGGTCTCCTTAATTAAGGGATAACTTCCTCAATCAAATGGATAATTGTTACATGTCTTCACATAGACTTCATGTTTGATTTTCTCCAACTAATTAACTCAAGATGAATTAATTAATTATTTTACAAACAACTACTGAGATCAAATTCAAATTTAAATTCTCAATTTTAATTTAGGGACTAATTAAAATTGGAATGTATCCCAAAATTCTATCTATAGCAATGCTATTTTTAGCATTTCTTGTTGATATTTTCAACACTCCCTCTCAACAAGAAAGGGATTATCTTCCACCTTGATCCTGTCTCTATGGAACTCAAATTTGCATTTTGACAATGTCTTATTCAAAATGTTTGCATCTTTCTCCTTGGTCAAAACATACTACAACACCATGATCCTCTTCACCACATAGTCTCGAAGATGATGATATCGGATGTCGATGTGTTTGGACCTGTCATGAAATAATGGATTCTCAGAGAGTTTGATACAACTTTGATTATCACAATATATCAAAGTTCAATCCATCCTCTGATCAAACAACCCAGCTAGAATTTTCCACATCCAAATGGCCTAAAATGTTGCCTAGCTTGCAGCCATGTATTTAGCTTCTATTGAGCTAAGTGCAACTGACCTCTATTTCCTATTGTATCAAGAAACTGCAACTGAACCAAGGTTGAAAATTCCTCTTGAAGTGCTCTTCTGATCTGATGGATGCCCTGCGTAATCTGCATCTGTGAAGCCCTAAAGCTTCACTCCCTCTATCCATTTGTAGCATAATCCATATTGATATGTGCCTCTAAAGTATCTCAGCACATGCTTAGCTGCCTTCCAAAATAGCTTGGTAGCTTGAACCATAGCTTGACTCAGTCAGTTCATTGAAAAGCACAAATTTGGTCATGTGTTCACTAAATACATCAATGAACCCACAAGCTGTCGATACACAGTAGAAGCTACTACCTCACCTGAAGTAGCATCCTCCTTCCTCCAGTTACCTACTAGAGGAGTCTCCATGGGCTTGCACTTCTCCATGTGGAATATCCTAAGTATCTCATTGGCATACTTGCCTTGAGACATAAACACTTCCCCATATTTCTGTTGTACTTCCATGCCTAGAAAGTAGTGCAAGATCCTCCTTGAAAAGCTTGATCAAATGATCATCACCTGTTGATATTATATCATCAACATAAATAACAATCATCAATGGCTTACCTTTTACCATGATGTGGTAGAGGTTCGCATCTGCATCGCTCTTTGTGAAGCCTAACCCAGTGAAATAGTTGTCAATCCTGGTGTACCAAGCATGAGGTTCTTGCTTCAACTTGTACAAGGCTCTCTTGAGTCGGCACACATACGACACATGATCGAAGGTCTCAAATCCTTCTGGCTGCTCTATGTACACCCCTTCCTCAATCTTCCCATTGAGGAATGGAGTCTTCACATCCATTTGATGGATCTTCCAACCCATCTGTGATGATAGTGCCGACATCAATACGATAGATGAGTATATTACTATTGGAGAAAAAGTCTCATCATACTTGATCCCCTCGACCTGTGAGAAACCATGGGAAAAAAATATTGCCTTATGTTTCTCCACACTACCATTAGCAGCTTCCTTTACCTTGTAAAGCCAACGAGAACTCACAACTGACTTGTTCTCCAGTCTTGGAACCACATCCAAAACATTGTTCCGAACTATGGAGTCATACTCGTCCACCATAGCATCAACCCAAACTAGTTGTTGCCCTACTTCCTCAAAGGAAGATGGTTCGACCTATACACACTCCCCAATAAGGGCCATGTGATCAGTGTACCGCTCAGGTGACCTCCTCTATCTACACTGAGAAGATGACTCTCCCACATTCTCTCACATCCATCAACAATCTGTTAGCTTCCCTTGTGCATTTTCACCCCTTTCTAGAAGACTCTGCATGAGTGGATGTCTTCACTCCTGCAACCTCTACATGCGGCTGCTCCACATTAGTCTGAGGCTCCTCCTTCTTAGGAACCAAAAGTTCCTCCTCGGCACACAACTTGAGCTCCCTCTCAAGTGAATATCATATGGCCTTCTACTCGTCAAAATTTAGATCTTTACATGTTGTTGGCTCAAGCTTCTTCCGGGAATCTTTGGTCACATGGAAAAATACCAATGAGCCAAAGATACTGAAGTGACTCACATCTGGTCTCTTCCTGGAGAAAGCTTCCTCTGGTGTTTTCATCCCAAGTATGTGATGCGGGCTTCTATTCTGCAAGTATACCATTGTATTGCATGCCTCATTCCACAAATGAATTGGTAGGCCTTGGTCAGGAATCATTGCTCGAGCTGCTCCCATAATCATTTTATTCTTCCTCTCGGCCACCCCATTCTGCTGTGGGTTATGGGGTGACGTCAACTCCCATTTAATTCCTTCTCCTACATAGAAGTCATTAAACTTTTGAGAGACATACTCTCCACTATTCTCACTTCTCAAGGCCATTATCTTCTTCCATGATTCCTTCTGTACCAAAGCTTTGAACTCACAAAACTTGGAGAAGGTTTGATCCTTCTTCTGCATGAAACAGATCCAGCACTTACGAAAAAATAATCAAATGAAAATAACATAGTACCTTTGTTTCCCGATGGATGTTGTTAAGAATGGTCCACACACATCTATATGAACTCGCTGCAAGATCACCTCATTTCGACTGTCTCGATAATGAAACAAATATTTCGCATACTTACCCAAGGTAAAACCTTTGCATGTATCTACTTGCTCAGGTTTACCTTTGGGAAGTCCGGTAGAGATCGGTTGCATGATATTCATGGCCCCATGATGAAAGTGGCCGAACCTTCTATGCCATAATTCACCAATATCTTGGCTTTACACCAACTCTGCTTTGGAACTCAATGTCACACATTTATCTACCTCCACCTTGTAGAGATTCTTTACTCGAATCCCAATCCTCTTGGTTTGACCCGTCGCGATGTGTCTAAGGAGCACCTCTCCTTACTGAAGACTACATCATAGCCTTTGTCTTCTAACATTGCGATGGATACCAGGCTCTTCTTCAGTCCAGGCACATAATTTACATCAGTCAGGGTGAGAGGAGATTGATGCTCCCACTGAAACACAACTGTACCTTCACCTGAAACACGTACTTTCCATCATCGCCCATCTCTATGCGCATCTCGAGGTTCTTCTCCTCCAAGGTACTGAATAAAATATTGTCGCCAGTCATGTGGAATGATGCTCCACTGTCCAGGTACCAAACACAACCCACAGTCGATGATACCATGCATGCGATGAGGGTAAAATCCAATTCAAACTATGAGCCCAATGCCTCATCATCTGATCCTTTCAAGGATCCCTTCCTGGATTTCTTCTGTGGACAATTTGTTGCATAATGGCCCACATCATGACAATTAAATCATCACACTTTATATTTGTCAATATTCTTCCCACGATGGGAAGAAATCGATTTGTAATGGGAAGCCTTCCTTTTCCATTTTCGCACCTTACTTGCTAAGGTTAGATTTTCTTCATCATCACGCTTTAATGAAGAACCATCTATGGTACTTCTCCTGATCTCCTCCTGCATTAGATCTGACCATAGTCATTCCCAATCTGGCAGTTTCTCTTTTCCATTCACTGAGTCTTGGTATCTATGCCAGCTCTTAGGAAGACCAAGGAGAGAAATACTCACCATGTCATCATCGATTGTCGTGATTCCTACACTTCCAAGCTCACCTCTACAAGTGGTGAGCTTGTTCAAATATGTAGAGATCATGTCGCCCTTTTCACACTTGATTTTTCAAAGCTTGTATTTCAGTGCCAGCTTCCTCTAATCGATGTTCTTCTGATATAGATCCTTCAATGTCTTCCAAATTGAAAACAATGTCTCCTTCCCATGGAGACTCAAGACAATATGGTGTCGAACTCCCTCCGGAAGAATCCTCCTTGCTCTCGCCACACATTTCTTCCATTCCGCCAATTCTTTGGCATTAGCTGCTACTGGCTTGGGGGCTTCTTGATCAATGAAGTCCTTCAACCTGTTGTCCTCTAATACCGCTTCCATGTGATCCTTCTAGGCTATGTAATTCAAGTTGCCATCCTGGGCATACTCGACTCTCAAGCTATTGAACACCATTGGTGAACTTTGAGATGTGATTAGAAATCTTTTTTGTACCTACAATGAAGAACTTCAAAACTTATAACTTCTCCCTTCTTTGTATACAGTTCTCCGCTTTGATCACCTTTGCTCTGATACCATGTAGAAGTCCTCGTTGTAGATCACCTGATAATGCAGTGTAACTAAAGCAAAATACTTGATCTACTTTTACAAACAAACTTGCGGAAGCTTAATTGATTTTGAGCAAGATTAAATAGAACACATATAATAGAAGAAGAAGAAATCAATCAGACATGAACAAAGAACAATACTTTGGGGAAAGCCTCAGCTAAAATCCCTGCTATCTGTATTATCATACAAGTGGAAATATCTCAAGATTACACAAAGCTTTAGCTCACAAGCTATCCAGCTCTTAGTACAATCCCTCATTGTTTCTCATAGAAAGAATAGACAACACATATGACATCCTTCAGTCCTCCAAGCCTCCTATTTCCTTGCGCAGTTTCTCCTGGGTCCTCAAGATGCCACCTATGTGTAATAATTCCTCACACACTGCTCTGACCTCTGGAATAACTGTACAATCCTTAAGGAATGAATTCCTTCTGCATGTAAGAGATATCCTCATGGTAATATTCCTGGAACTGACAGTACATTGTCCCATCCTTTGATCTCAACTCGGCCTCTGTCTGAACTGACATGCATGAGTTATTTATGAGAGAATGTTCAATTATCTGAAGTACACTAGTCGTATGCATGCGTGCATTGACTAACTGAACTCACAATTAGTTCCACAAACTGTTGGAACTAATCTAACTGAACTTAACTCAGTTAACTGAGCTAACTAATTACAACTCAAAGTACAACTCATCCTGATCTCCTTAATTAACGGATAACTTCCTCAATCAATGGGATAATTGTTGCATGTCTTCACATAGACTTCATGTTTGATTTTCTCCAACTAATTAACTCAAGATGAATTAATTATTTATTTTACAAACAACTACTGAGATAAATTTCAAATTTTAATTCTGAATTTTAATTTAGGGACTAATTAAAATTGGAATGTATCCTGAAATGCTATCTATAACAATGTTATTTTTAACATTTCTTGTGGCTATTTTCAATAGGTCGATTCCCAAATGGATTTTATCTAAGATCCATGGGAGTGGCATAACTGTTATTTCCTACGAGGAATGAGCCCTTAGTGGAAAAGGAACTACCAAAGGGTTGATAACTTCTAATATCAAGCGGTATTCGAAGAAGAAAACCTCTTGGACTAAAAAGGTTACCACAAAAATTAGCACCCCAATGGTGGAGCTCATTACTAGGAATATTTCCCCTAGTCCCCTAGACATTCCAAGGAACTTAAGTCCTTCATGGAAAGGTCAACCCCCTAAAACTTTAATTCCCCAATGATTAGTGAACTTGTTGGAAACATTTGTGTCCCCAATATTTCTAGGAATTGGCATAACTCATTACTAGGAATATTTCCCCTAAGCCTCCTCAGCATTCCAAGGAACTTAAGTCTTTCACGAAACAGTAAACCCCCTAAAAATTGACTTCCCTAATGATTATTGAATCTTCTAGAAACATTTGTGTCCCCAGTATTTCTACGGAATGGCATGGACCTATTGGGAAAAATATTGGGACTAATGGATGTTCCCTTATAACTATATTACTAGATAATATTCGATCCTCTGACATTGTACATGTGTATACTACTCATCGAGTTATTATAGCCTCCACAAAATGTGAATGGAGGGAACGATTCAATGTTAATAGTGTAAACTTCGAAATAGGTACTGATACTGTTACCCGTTTCATAGAGGTAGCAAAAAAGTGACCTGATTTTGAAAAGGGGTGATGCAGAACACACATGTTTTTTTTAGAGCATATTTTTTGGAACTTTAATTTCTTTTATGTACATTACATTTTATAATGGTAGTGATTTTCACGCTGATTTAAAAAAATGAGTATTCTGCATCACACCCTTTTTTAAAAGACTTATTTTTTGACTTTAAATTTTCTAATGTATGAAATGTAAATAATTAGTTTCTAAAATTGATAGTTTTTGAAGTGGTCGTTTTCTTCATATTTTCTTGTTTTTTATTTTAACTTTCTTTTTTTTGTAGTGAGGTTTTTATTGTTTTGCATTTTTAAATTAGAAAGTCGATATTTTGAATTTTTGATAATCTACGTATTTATACATCCTTAATTAATTTCTCAATCCACATGAAATAGTTATTTCTAAGAAACAATATTTTTTAACAATGGACATAAAAATAACCATTTTAAACATAAATATAACAAAAAAACTACACGTTTTGATAATTTTTTGCTAGAATTGACTTGTCAAAATCACAATTTTTTATACGAAAATTTTAACTAAAAATGGTTAAACATAGTTTTTTTAATGAATTTCATGTCAAAAAAATAATAATAATCACTTTTTTTTAGAAAAATAATGATTAAATTAAAAATCAATGCGAAAATAAAATATCACAAATATTGAACACATAACAACCTTAATTAATTGATTATTCTTCTCATAAAATGTCAAAGTCAAAACATTGCAAAGCTTGATTTCCAAGCATAATTTAAATTTAATCAACAATATCACGTAATCCAAACTCTTTGTCCTCTAGAGTTTCATCATTATCTTCTTCCACAATAGTTTCTGCTTCCTTTTGTTCATTTTCGTCTTCTAATTGATCTTTGATGTCTACAACTCTCCTAATGTATGTCTTTCCAAACATTCCATGTAATGGTAGTTGGGGTTCCTTTGCCTTTTTTGGCACATGTGATTCACTAAAGTCCCCTTTATTCAACCCAATTTCTTGTATTGCATCTAGAAGACATTGAAGAGCATTAATTTTTCGCTGAATGAAATTGCACTGTAATGGATCTTTCTCAATTGCAATGCAATTTCTTCCTTTTTGAAGGCAGCATGCTAGTGTTGTACCTAATTATCAAGCACAAAAGAAATAATGAAGTAAATTAGTACAATGACATATTAAATAAAAAAATAACATATTGAAATTCAATTGCATATAATAAAACTTACTTGAGCCAAAAAATAAATCCAGAACCCAATCTCCTCCATTTGAACATATGTCTATAAGATAGTTAATCAATAATTGTGGTTTTCGTTAAATGTTAACTATCTCTCCTTTTGTTTCTTTGTCTTCATATGTTAGTTTTCTCACAACAACATCATAAGTCAATATTTGTCTATGACTCTTTCCATCTACCCGATTAAAAATCATAGACATATAGCTATAATCTTTTGTCCAACTATCAATATGAATGAACTCACAATCATTTATAAATTGTTGATCATCATTGTTAAGAAGATTTGACTTTTGCCTATAACATGAAATAGTAAAATTTCAATTAACTTGTACATAAATGAATTTTTCAACTTTAATCAAATATACATTTTAAACGTCTTACCATGTAAGCTGCATCCTTGGATTTGTTTTCCCCTTGAAGCTTGACAATATCATTGAAAATTGTGTGTCTGAATGAAATGTCATAAATCTCCATAATGGTGATGACGTCACTTCTACAAATCCCGAGACCACTTTATTAAAAGCTTGATAAGTTCTAAGGGTCACTATCATAGTAAATGTTTGGAATATTGAAACCATGGGGAATATCTGCAATAACTAGGGCATAATCCCTTTTTGGTATGAGTTTAGCAATGTCTTCACAGTCACCTTGTATTACTTGATATTAAATAGTGTCTAGCCCATTTCAAATGAAATGATTAAGAGTTGGATGAAGTTCAACATTCTTAATACGTTGCTTCCTATGTCTTTCGATCTTTATTTTTCAATAAAAGTCTTCAAACTGTCTGATGCTCCATTATCTTCCTTCCTCATCTTTTATAAAATAAACAAATATATGTGTAAGTTATAAATTAAAAATAGTACACAGTTGAATAAAAATGAATATATAAATCAAGATACCTTTTTAAATGCAAGATAAAAAGCTTTTAATGTTGATGTAGAACTTGAATCTGGATAGTTGCGTACAACATCATCCTAACTATCTTCATTGAACAATCTAACCATTTGGTCTTGAATTTTCATGTAAACTTTGTGACTGCATAGATAAATTAAGAAAAAATTAATATAATGATATGTATAACAAATACTACCAAGAACAAGATGTTTTATTTAAAAGATAACTATAATTTAGAAATAAATAAAAATAATTCAGCAAACTTACTTTTGAAATTCTTCAGTAAGAAAAAGTTAATATAATGATATGTATAACAAATACTACCAAGAACAACATGTTTTATCTAAAAGCTAACTATAATCTAGAAATAAATAAAAATAATTCAGCAAACTTACTTTTGAAATTCTTCAGACATTTCCTTCAATGATAATTCCCCTGACCTCACACGAGATAATATTGTTTTGACAATTTTTTCATCTTTCACTCCTTGCATCGCCATCCAAGGCATGATAGTCATATCGTCTGGAAGTTGCTTTAGTTCAGGTGCTAATTTACTGTTGCTACATACCAATGGCTTAAACTTTTTGACCCTCTAGTTTTTAATGCTAATGTCTTCCTACATGCTAAAAATCTCATCAATCAACTTCCAAACATCTCCAGTTCTAAATGCCAATTGGAAAATGTTATCAACACCTTTGAATAAATCACTATTTTTGTTGCCTTTTCCACCTTTTGAATTGGTTTTCTCTTCAATTTGATAGCCTATTTCCATACAACATTCCTTTCGAAAATCTGCAGTAATATTTATCCTATTCCCACCACATTTTTCTTGAAATTCACTATGAATAAATCTAACCCTTTGGATGAAAGTCATAGACATCCTATATTCATTATCTTAATTATGATCACATACGACTAACTTTGCTTCTGTTTCATTTAAACTATCATAAATGATACATTTCATTATTTCAAAACGTGGGTTATTAGGATATTCCTCCATCAATTGTCTTTAAGCTTCTACAGAATGGTTCCCCCTAAGCACATAACAATTGTATTCAAAACATTTTGACTTATCAAATTCTCCTTTCTTAGGAACTTGAAGTAGATCAACAAGAAGCACATAACTAACCACATGAGCATATGGATTGTACCTCATCAACGTCTTCAAGTTGTGAACATGCAGATGATGTGGCTTTCTGACTTGATATTGACATTATCCTTCACTTGCCTTATAGGTTTGTTTGACATTAAGCTGAAATGTACGACCACCATCAGTTAAGTTTCTCTTTGTCAAATTCTATCGAATGGAATTTTGTTTTGTTTTGATAATGCCATCATCTAAATCACCTCCTGGTGTAATGGTTTCTCTGCTTTCTTTTGAAGTTTCACTAGGTTCTTAACTGCTGGTAATGACTACTTCAAAATCTTCAACTTTATTTTTCTTTGTCATATTCTCAATAGATTTATTCTTGGGCATTGTTACTTTTGGTCTTTTACAACTTTTCTCAGTTCCAATGTCATCTTCAGTAATGGCAACATATGATTCACTGTCAGTTTCAACTTCATCGTCCTCAAAAGTAACTTGTTTACCCTTACTAGATTTATACACCAGAGGCCTTTAGATGTAGTTTTGTAGCATCATCAATTACTACATTTTGCTTGTTTTCCATATCTTCTTTTGACACTGAGTAAAAACTGCTGACAACTTTCATGATATCATGCTCTATGAAATGAATGCCTCCCAACCTAATTGAACAACTTTCAACAAAATTCTGCCAAACAAAATATCATATGTCAATAAAAACAAAGTTAAAAAAATATGGCGAGACACTTTCAAGAACGCAAAATACAAATATAAGTAACAATACTTACGATGTTTTGTGTCATCTCATTTACGATTTGTTTACACAACTTTGTAGATACCTCTCTCATGTCATACAATGAATATGATAGTCGGTATTTAATCCTTTCATGTGACTTGGGATCTTTTGTAAGTACGTAAACAACTTTAGTGTTCAGTACCAAACACATATCTATGACTCTTCCTATCACCTCAAAATTTCCACTATCATTCAGTATATCAATATATAGATATATATTCATATTTGTGCTTTCTTTTTCTTTCACATACCAGACTCTTTATGGAAATTTCAGCTCTTTAGAATTCTTCCAGTCTGAAATTATCTTCTTATCACTTGAGGCACTTGAAAGATTTGTAGCCATGAGCTCAAGTGGAGTTCGTCCACCAATCTTTTTGTAGATACGGCTTTAAGAGTCTTTGGTCTAGAAAGATTCACAAAAATTTTCTTTGATGCCATTTTCCTGAAAAATAGAAACACAAATCAGTAAATAACAAAAACATATAAACTTAAATTAACAATGAAAATATATCATAAATTTTTTATTTTTATAAATCAAAATCGCCTAGCCACCCCAAACGAGCGGGCGGGCAGGTCGGTGGGCGAGTGGGAGGTTGGGTGAGGGACGGCGGGTCGGGTGGACAGCCAAGCAGGTGAGGATGGGTGGGCCGGGTGGGTGTGGGCGAGAGGGGTGTGCAGGTGTGGGCGAGGCCGAGCGTGTGGGGGTGCGACACCCAGCCCTCTTCCACCCCCACGCAGGGGCGTCACACCCTGTTGTGGTAAAAACACAACCCCCCCATTATTGATGTGTTTACTTAAAATAATGGGGACCCTTCCTATAAGAATTTTGGCTAAATATCTTTTAAGATTTTTATTTAGTTGATTATCCTAGGCTTTTGTTAATTTTTCATTTTCTTTGGATTCTTGTTTTGATTGCTTTGTTAAAATCTATTTTCTATAAGCTTCCCATTGACGCTTCTTTCGCCTCATTTGGTCAACTGGTTCATAAATGGCACTCCTTTGAACTCTCATCATTTATCTAGCCTGGGTTAAAAATGCATAAAATGTACAATATTGCATTTTGTAAATAAATTAGTACAATAACGCATTCATTTTAAATATTAATCCCTAGTGAGTTTTTACTAACATTTTTCATCTTTACTTATACAGCCAAATCATTAAACAAAGAGATTTTAGAAATTTACTTCAATTTCCAACTTTATTACTAATCTCGAAAATCCAGAACATCGAAGTGGCTGTAGTTTATTTTTATTTTATTTTTACTTTTATTAAAAATGGCTGTAGTTTATAAAATAAACCTCATAAAATAAAACGAAAATAAAAATTATCTTTAATCTTTAATATTAAATCTTAAATTAATTAAATTAATTATTATTTAAATATAATTAATTAAATTAAATTAAAATTAATATATATATAAAATATATATATAAAATTTATTTCGCAATTGGAGGATCGCATCGGGACTTTTTAATAAACACCTTTTAAATCCCGATGCCCCTCCCGACGCCGATTGCTGATTTGCTTTACATCCCATCGGGGATTTTGTTCACATCGGAGGTTTTGTTCGGGACATACGTTAAATAACCATGACACCTTCATGCTCCCGATGCTGATTGCCGATCATAAAAAAGTCATGGAACATATATTAAAAAACACTAACAATATAAGTTTTGTTTTAAAACGTTTAATACAACACTCATTCTGTTGGGTTGTGTTATATTCTTTCCACATAGGTAATAGGGGGTTTGAGGGGTACCCGTAACCCCACTTTATGGGGTCC
>APFE031513111.1:46470-67125 GCA_000404065.3 Pinus taeda
CTAAACCAACGGGAGTGACCGATGAAGAATGGAAGAAGTTGGATCGAAAGGCAAAGAGCACAATATGATTGTGTGTCTTAGATTCTGTATTTCTGAATATATCAGGGGAAGCTACGGTGAAGGCTCTGTGGAACAAGTTAGGGACTTTGTACCAATCTAAGTCTCTGGTGAATAAACTATTCCTGCAGGAAAAGTTGTATAACGTGAGGATGAAACATGGAGACTCGGTGACAGAGCATCTGAATTCATTTAATACTGTGGTAAGTCAATTATCATCTGCTGATATTAAAATTTCAGATGAAGATAAGTGCATCAGTTTGTTGTGTTCTCTACTAGACTCATGGGATAGTCTGGCTATTGCAATAGGTAACAATGCAACTACTTTGCAGTTTGATGGTCCCAATGCCTTGTCTGTACGAGGATGGTCCCAGAACAGAAACAAAAATAAGTCATCGAGTAGGAGATCTAAATCTAGAGGGAGATCTAAATCTCCAGGAAAAGCTATAAGGGTGGTGTGTTGGAAATGCGGTAAGGAAGGGCACTTCAGAAGGGATTGTAAATCTAAAGCTCCTGATAAAGGAAAGGGATCTGATGATGCTCCTTCTGCAGAGGTTAAAACCACCTCAAATGAAGGTGGGGATGTGTACTTGGCTTCTTCAAGTACACATGTAGATCATGAGGCATGGTTAATTGACTCAGGTGCAGCCTTTCACTTCACTCCCCATAGAGAGTGGTTCTGCGAGTATGAGAAATACGATGGTGTTGATGTCTTCTTAGGAGATTATAGGAAGGCTAGAATCATTGGTCGCGGAAAAGTAAAGTTGAAGTTGCAAGGTGGAAGGGTTAGAACCCTTCCAGGTTTTCTGCATATTTCTGCATTGGCCAAAAATCTGATTTCTTTAAGCAAGTTGGATGATGCAGGCGTAAAAGCAATGTTCGAGAAGGATACCTGCAAGATGGTTCGAGGAGCACTGGTATTGATGCAGAGAGTTTGGATTGGAACCTTGTACAAGCTGCAAGGCAGCACTGTTGTTGACGGGTGCAATAGTTCTATGGTTCCTGAAAATGGAGCAGAAAATCTAGTGGTCTCTGGAGAGAAGACCATGTTGTGGCATCAAAGGCTTGGACATATTGGAGAGAAGGGCCTTCGAATACTTCATGGTAAAGGTATGGTAGAAGGTATGAGTAATAGCTCTCTGGATTTTGATTTCTGTGAAAATTGTGTATATGGGAAGCAGAATCGGGTGAGTTTCCCCTCTAGTGGTAAGAGGATGAAACAGATATTAGAGCTTGTGCACAGTGATGTGTTTGGACCTGTGAAAGTTCCATCACTGGGTAATTTTGTGTACTATGTATCATTTATAGATGACTTCTCAAGGAATACATGGATATATTTCCTTAAGAAGAAATCTGAAGTCTTTGATAGGTTTAAAGAATTTAAGGCTCTGGTGGAAAATCAGGCAGAGAAGAAGATAACGGTGTTGAGGACAGATAATGGTGGAGAATTTTGCAGCAAGGAATTTGAAGAATTCTGTAAGAAGTGTGGTATAGCACGACAGAAGACTACTCGATATACACCTCAACAAAATGGAGTCGCAGAAAGAATGAACAAGACGTTGATGGAAAGGGCAAGAAGCATGCTCAATGGTGGCGGGTTAGGATAGGAATTTTGGGCAGAGGCGATGGACACTGCAAGTTACCTGGTCAATAGGTCACCGTCATCAGTGTTGGAGGATAAGACTCCACAAGAAGTATGGACTGGTAAGAAACCCTCTCTTTCACATCTGAGGGTATTTGGATGTGATGCATATGTACATGTTCCAAAGGAGAAACGAACCAAGTTGGATAGTAAATCTGAAAAGTGCATCTTTATTGGGTATAAGGATGGTTTAAAGGGTTATAAGCTTTGGAACACAGTAACAAGGAAGGTTGTGTATAGTTGAGATGTGGTGTTCAGAGAGGTCAAAGATGTTATTAAACATGAAGTCCAACCAAAGGAACCTGTGAAGATAGAGTTTAAACTAAAGCAAATCTTTGTGTACCAAATGTAGTTTTAATAAACACCTCTTAAATCCGGATGCCCCTCCCGACGCTGATTGTTGATTTGCTTTACATTGCATCGGGGATTTTGTTCGCATCAGAGGTTTTGTTCAGGACATACGTTAAATAACCACGACACCTTCATGCCCCCGATGTCGATTACCGATCATAAAAAAGTCATGGAACATATATTAAAAAACACTAACAATATAAGTTTTGTTTTAAAACGTTTAATGCAACACTCATTCATTCGTTGAAAGGTAAGTTAGTTACGAATGAGTAAAGTAAGGTAGGTTGGTATATTTTAGTTTAGTTTATAATATTTAATATTTAATTTATAAGTTTTAAATTAATCAGATTAAATTAATTATAACATTTATTTAATTTGATTAAAATTAAATTTAAATATCATTTTAGATTAATATTAATAGTTTTTTATTCAGATAATTGTTTATAAATAGCTAATTAGATATTAGTTAGTTAGATTAATAAATAGTTTATTAATAATTAGTTTAGTTTATAATTAACAATTAATTTAGAATTAATTAGAATCCTAATTTAGGATTAGATTTTTAGCCCAGCAATAGAATTTTCAGATTTATGCCATATTTGACTCATCAATTTTGGAAGCTCATAGAATGAGTTTTACTTGGCCAAATGAGACCCAAGGCGGCTCATTGGAAAGAGAAAATCAAGGAGAACATTTTTGAGGAGGTTTCACTAACAGATTTGGTTATTTATTGGGTAAATAATTAGACAAAAGATCAAGCTACGAATTTCTAAAGCAAAATCAATTTTCTGAGTTTTATTTTTTGCATTTTCATTTTTCCAAGCCTCTTCTCAATGCAGATCCATTCATCAATAATATCCTTGGCCAATCAAACCATCCCATGCATCAATAGAAAGGTTACATTTTATTTTCAATTATTTATTTAATTGAATTTGATTGGATTTATTTTAATTGCCAGAAATAATATTTTGATTTTATTGTTGCAACTTAATTCATTTTGATTTCTTTTTGCAGGAAAACAGTAAAAGAAATATGGAAAAAAGGATCTCAACCAATGAGAAGGCTCCAACAATTAAAGATTGGAATTTTGAACAAATAAAATTGGATTTGGAAGATTTCTCTTCAACAAACTTTCCTCTCAAGAATTCCTTCACAAATAGTATAAATAATAGATTGCAGAATGTAATAGGGGCTGCTCTCCTCTGCAATTTTAGACTTCTAAAAGCACTACTATAATAGGAATTTAGAGTTGTAGGAGAGAGGAGAGAAAACCTCATATCTGGGGATTATTGAGGATTTTTCCTTTGTATCTTGAGTCATGTATGAGGGGCAAAGTTTGCACTATTGTCGCTCTAGTTTTGAAGGCAGAAGTTCAAGCAATGTAAAGGACTGTTGGAGATCGAGGTCAGAGAAATGGATGCAATAAATTGGTATTTCTAATACTACTGTTTCAAATATCAGTTTCATTTTTATGGTGACAGGAATGTCTCATCTTATTCATGTTTGTGCACTCTTGTCAATATGGGTAATTTGTTTCAATCTTGTTATTATGTATCTCTATTCTTATGGATTAAATTATGATTTCTGAGTAACTAATTGCTCAGAAATCTATCTTATAAAACTGATTTATTAAATAGTAATGTGTTATGAACTATTTTTGCATATTATTGTTTAATTATTGGATTTATTGATTTGATAATCAATATCATTTTTGTGAACTACTTCCTAGAATGTTGTAGGTTTATTATTTCAGTTAAAAGGTCTCAATAGGATTTGTTTTGATATCCATAATATCAGTTAATTGAACTACTTCATTAACTTGATGTTCATTATAAGCAAGACATGTTTAAATCCCAATATTTTAATTATCTTGCTCTTAGTTGGGTTAGATCTATATCTGCCTAATTAAGATAGGATTTAGATTAGTTTATTTTGCTTGCATTATAGAATAAGCTTGCGTTTAGAGTAATTTCTACATTCTTTTAAGTCCTCTTCTCGAAGAGGCAAAATTTTAGTTGTGGCTTGGTTGAACGCAAATCAGCTTAAGGGTCATCCTCTTGCCTGATCAACAAGAAGAAGTGATCTGATATCCCTAACTATTGGTAGTAAAAGATACATCATAAACCAATAGCGATAGGGAGAAGGTAACTGGACCTAGTTAAACCAGTTGGAGCCACAACACTAAACGGAAAAGGAGCTGCTTTAAGGTCTGGACCAGGTGGTTATCCCCCATTGTTGTTGCAGCGATTTTCAAGGCATCAACATTTTTGGCGCTAGAAGGAGGGCCTGAGACTTTTTGTTTATTGTAGTCTTTTCAATTTTAATATTTTATTTATTGTGATGGCTCCTCTTAAACTTCCAATTTGGAGTTGTATCCATGGACGCGCATCCTCCAATACTCCACCCAAAGTGGTAAGACTCTTGTCTCAGGTAAAATTTAATGGTAAGGGAAATTTTTCTGCTTTTAATCATGTCTTTTAATTTATTCAAAACGTTTCAAATTATTATTTTCAAGGAATTGATGAAGGCATATTATGCATAATCTTTACTCTCACATTTGTGGCAAAAGCTAGAAACCGGTGTAAAACTCTTCCAGTTGTCTCAATCCACAGCTGGGATCATTTTGTTTCAATTTTCATTTGTAAATTTGACGGCTATGATTATGAACAAGTATGTGATGAAATTGAATATCTACGAAGGTTTGAAAATGAGTCTGTTAATGATTTTAATATTCGATTGCACTTGAATTGTTTAAGATTTAAAGATGAAGATAAACCTACGGAAGAAGAATCACTAGATTGGTTTGAATATATTTGTTTTCTTCCTCCCATTCCCAATCCATATGAAATTAGTTCAATTTTTGTTTCATCCCCTTCTAACATAAATGACAATTCCAATATGGATGTGCAAATAAATTGTGATGAAGTGGTTTCACAAATATTGAAAAATATTTCTATTCAAATGCAAGAAGACAACATCAGCAATTTTGGAGAAAGAGCTTCCTTGGAATCTAAAAATTACTCTGTGGTCAATTCAGAAAATTAGATCACAAATCAGCAAGTACAAGTAGCAATCAAGGTAAATAATAGCATGCAAACTGCCGTACAAATTTCTGAATTTTTCCATGATGAGCAAATGTCGAAATCAGAGCAGCAAAGCAGCCTTCTTCGAGAAAGCATAAACATACAAAGGATTGATCTGCAATCTGAAATTTACAATGAGCATAATGCACAAGAGTTTTCAAACAAAGACAATTTTAAATGCATTGTTTCAGGTTCACATTGATCTTTTTATCCTGATATTTTTAATGATGGTAATTTTTCCCCTCTTGGTATTAATGATATTTCAAAAATTAAAGAGGATGATTTAAATGAATTACCAATAAATGTTTATCAATATAAAGAAACAATTGTTGATCATTCTTTTACCATTAATGAGCATGAAATTCTTGTTCCTCCTTGTTTTGATATATTGGATAAGATCGAAGGGAATTCTAGAGAATCTTGTGAGGTCATTTATGATAATTAATCTGATATTGAGGATGTTGATTTCAATTTTTCTGAAGAAAATCCTCATGAGAAAATTCAAATAACATCTGTGAATAAGGAACGCTTCAATTTAGAAATTATCCCAACCAATCCTCCTTTTAGAGCAACAAATTATCTTCATGATTTCATTATTCGAGAAAACTTTCCAATTTATCATTCGTATCGTGATCAAGCTCTCATTCCTACTTATGATCATAATTCGTTTTCTAATTCACAAGTTGGAATTTAAAATTACTCAAATTCCATAATTATGGCCAATCCTTGTGAAAAAGAAATCATTTCAAAACGATCCCAATTGTGCTGTAACATTAGTTGTACAAATAGTGATTTCATTTTAGTTTTTACTTCACACTTATTTCGTTTAAAATTAGATTTATTTTTTGATTCTATTTTTCATATTTTTAACACTTTATGTTGCCATATTGAGCACCTTACTGTCAAACACTCAATTGATGAATTGCCTTATTGGGAAATTGAAGTTTCATGTTATAACCATGAACATCAAAAGTTGTTAACATGTCAATATCAATTGATGTTCTTTTCTTATCAAAAGCTTCTATTTCCTCAAAGACAATCTCAACTAGAGGATATATTTTTACAACCTGGCCAACATTTTAATTCAATTAATAATTTTCAATTGTATTTAACAGATTTCCATTCATTCTTCATTAATTCATTTGAAAAATATTTGGAAACTTTTTCTTCAGGGGAGATTGTTAATAATTTAACATTTGTATATAACACTAACGATTTTTTCCAGGCCTTTGAATTTAAAACCTTAACTTCACAGTCTGGCCTGTTATCTCTTCCTTTGAACATTTCCCAATCCTTAATAGAAATCCATCCAGATTTCTATGATCCAATTGGTATTCAATTGGAAAGGAAATTTCAAGAGAAGGAGATTAAATTAAGTTGCTAACAATAACTGTAAATTCTACTCACAGATTTAATTTCCTTAGTTCAATTAGATTTGTATTTTTAAATTACTAACATTTGAATTGTACATACATGTGGGAATAAAAATAAGAGAATGGTTACACTGGAAATATGACATCTAGTCATTTTCATGTATATGGTTAGAATAGGAGTAGAATTAGTTAGTTTAGTTTGTTTTATGTAGTTAATTTATTTTTAATAGTTTTGTAGATTAAAAAATAAAACAAAGCAATCAGCCATTTTCATACATGTTTAGTGAAATCATTTTCTCCTTATCATAAAGTTTTAATTATTGTTTTCCTTTTTAAATTTCTTGCAGCAATACCTCTACTCTGCCTATTTTGAATGATGTCTTGATTAAATTCAATTAAAGTTGCACTTGGCAACGATTGCCTCAAAGCCACTTTTCTTCATTTCGGGATTTCCTTCTAGGATTTTCTTTTAAAATTTATATGGTAAGGGTTTGAGGATATAATAGCTTCATGATCCCATTATCCCATGAAATGTATGACTATCTATGATAAGCTTAATTCTAATTCAATCATTATTAGTCAGTTTAACCTTTCATGATAATCATATGAAGTTCATATTATCTTCCTCAGAATTTGCTAAAGCTGACCTTCAAGATGTCCATTTTGCCGAGTGAACACATTCAAATCTGTTTTGATCTTTTTCCACAATTAATGGCTTTATCCCATTCTGATCTTTAGTTGAATATTTGATGCTGCAATACACATCATATTTATTTACTAAAGGCATTATTAAATAGTCTCTATAACAATACAGATTCTTCTCAAAGTTATTCAGAATAAGCAGAGGTAATAAATTGTTGTTTCAATTCAAAAGGGAAGACTATTTTCATAATTATTTCTGGTAAATTTTATATTTCCTGAACATGAATAAACAAATTTTATTTAGGCTGATTACACACTTAGATTTAGAATAAATAATGAGATGATTTTGAACAAAGACAAAATTTTGATAAATCAAAGGAAGAATTTGAAGATTTATGAGGTAAAATCGATAGACAATTTCCTTCCAGGTACACATCTACAAGTTCATTTTCATTTATTGTTAGTTTCTATTTTTCTTATTTTATTTTTTATTCTTGTTCTGTTTTATTTGTAGGTTTTTATTTCTTTTCAAAACATAAAGTAAGTAGTAAACCCATTTCAAATTTGCAACAGGTTCAGGGAAATTTTACTTTTGATTCATTAGAATTTAAGAATTTTTTAACTTTGCTTTTATTCACTTAGAAAACCCAATTGAAATTTCAAGGAATATCATAAGACCATTCGCATCATAATATTTCATCGGAAGTAGTTCTTAGCATTTCTTTTGATAACAAATTGTTCATAAAATACCTCCGATGTATTATCTTACTTAAATGCCATATCACATTTCACATATCGGAGCTTTGCAGTTGAAGTATACTTCCATTATTATGAATCATCGATCTCTGATAATAAACTTTACCGATATTGCAATGACTACATAATTCCGGACCCGACATATAATTCAAATCAAATTTAAAAAATATCGCGTCCATTTAATCGCAATAATGGTAGGAGCATAACTTTAAAAGGGCCGATGTCTCGGATCCGATATGTTATTAAAAACCCATCATAAAAAGTTATCGAGTCTGTTTTTCATCGCATATCGGCATCGCAAGAAATATATTGTGTTACATCGGATGCTTAAGTTTGCCAATCGCAGATTAGTTATGATATCCATCGCATCACCCATATTGCAATCGCTTCATTACATTTTTATGGCCATACCATTATTCTGAATCTCTAATGTGCAATGTACAAAATACAAATCGTGAGATGCGATGTGTGATATAAGAATTGCAGCATGACAGTCCCTGATTCGCAATATAACAACTCTTCAATAGTGTGATCACTACATCTCATCGCACATATTTTCTTCGTATGATCTCATATCTGCAATTTGATATTTCAACCACCGATGCAATAGCTTCCAATGCATGACTTTGAGCCATTAACATTTAATCGATATATGGCATAGTAATAAAGGTGAAGTCTTGCAAATTAAACTTGAAGCATGGTAAAGAAATATGTTATGTGAATCATCCAATACGGTGATGTGTTATTTTAAAAGCGAGCTTGGGTAACCACTATGGGAAAAAAGAAATTGATGACAAATTTGCAACACACAAAAAATCATTTCAATTTCTCATTCATTTTAGTTTTAAATATATAATTCCATAATTAAAAATGGAATTCAAGACCTCTCTATCTTCATATTTAAATTTTATTATCTTAGATTTGGTCTTGATTCTGGACAATTTATAAAATCATGGAATTTATATGAAACTTATAATATTTTGAGAAACATTCGTCACTGCAAATTCTCATTCTCATTTTTGATGCATTTCTTTTAATTTCAATTCCCTTGAGCACTAAGCATTCCGTTTTTACATTTTACTGCTTGTTTTAGCTTAAATAAAATAAATAATGATTTTGGGTTATAGGATTTTGGTTAGTTTGACTTCTTCATGTTTTTAATGATAATTAAAATAAGAAGTCAGCTAGTTTGGAGAAACGGATACCTTTCAGGTAAGATCAAAAGCAATTATCTGATTGTAAGATTCATGTGCCCACTTTCATTAATTTCCATTTCATTACTTTAGTTTCAGTTTTGTTTTTCTGATATTTAAATCTGTTTTGTAGCTCTTCATAAAAAGCTTCCAACCTTCTGCCACATCATATTTTCGAAGTCCTATACTCTTCTCTTGGATTTATTTCAAGAAGCAGCGACAATCTTCATTGAAAAAACTACAACAGGAAGTTTCTAAACCTTTACTTTGTTTCTTTAAGCATTCCTTTTATTAGAAAGTAATGAAGATGATGCTTTGAAACAAAAAAATTGATATCAGACAGAAAGTTTTCATTGTAGCTGAGTTTTATTGTCACTGCTATCCAAAAATCCTAAAATACTTACAACCCTGCAAAGTATGATTTTCATAAATCTCAACATAAGAAAGATTGATTACTCGATTATTTTCTTCATATTGTTGAGACATTGGTATAAACATTCTTGATTGAGTTTATCTTTTGAAACTGGATTTTCCTTTCCACTTTTAAAATTTCTGTTTTGTTTGCTAATTTCTTTTCTCACTTTAGCATAAGAATTCTTTTCTTTTGGTTTTTGGTTTTAATTTTGGTAACTTTGCCATTATTTATATGGAAGGCCTACTTGTTACCTAACAATGGTCAGCATACATGGAGAAAAATTGTTAATAGTCACCTATTAGTGTTTTCTTAAATCTCTTAGTGAAGTTTGATTTTCTTATTATAAAGGTAGACATACTTAAGGAATAGATTACCAATCAAGAGAAGTTGGCAAAATATCATAAAATATGGAGAAATTTCTTTTTCATCAAAATTATAATCATTTTGAGATTTCAAAATTCTATTAAGATCTTTCGAAATTATATTATCAGTCAAGCACCTTTAACTCTGAAATTGTCATTCTTAACTCTTAAGGAGTCAATGATCCTCCCTGTCCCAGAAAGTCTTATCTTTCTAGAGTGTAATCCAAAAATATATTCAAAAACTTAAAAGATAAGAGGTCTCATCATGAGCCTGTTTACCATGATCATGGGGGAAAAATAGGATGACATTACCAACACTGCTAAACAAACCAGGGTAATGTCTTATGATTGCAAACAATTATAAGACAAGGGGTCTCATCACGAGCCAACTTGTTCAGTCCAATTTTAACCAGTGAATGGCATTGTCAACTATCTGGCTACCATACCAGGATAATGGCTTTTAAAGATTTACTTTAAAAAACAAAATAAAAATAGAAAATAAACATATATTGATGGATTTATCTCTAGGTCAATAATTCTTGGAAAGATGGGATTCTGAATCATTTATGATTAAAAGGTAGCCCTGTCGAAACTATAGTTGTTTGCAGGCAACAGTGGCTCTACCTGTGGCAAATGAGTATATTTTAAAAGCTAAAGCTGTAAAGTGACCCTTACTTTATCTCTACAACTAATTAATGACTGATATAGAGTTTTGAAATATTTTAATTTATGAGAAATTTTAAGAAAAATTACAGTTAGATGATTCTTGCTTTTATTGAGACTAATGAACTTAGTCAAGCATTTCAAGCATAATTTTCTCTTTAATTATTTTTACTTTAATTTTGGGAAAAACTCATTCATATCAAAGAGAGATAACTGGTTCTTCTCCCGCATGTCGCCATTGTTGTGGTAAAAACACAACCCCTCATTTTTGACTTGCTCAACTCAAATAATGGGGACCATTTCTATAAAATTTTTGGCTAAATACCTTTTTGGATTTTTATTTAGTTGATTGCCCTACGCTTTTGTTAATTTTTAGTTTTCTTTGGATTCTTGTTTTGATTACTTTGTTAGAATCGATTTTCTATAAGCTTCACATTGACGCTTGTTTCGCCTCATTTGGTCAACTGGTTTGAAAATGACGCTCCTTTGAAAGTCTGATTATTTATGTAGCCTGGGTTAAAAATGCATAAAATGTACAATATTGCATTTTGTAGATAAATTAGTTCAATAATGCATTTATTTTAAATATTAACCCGTAGTGAGTTTTTACTAACATTTTTCCATATAGCCAAATCATGAAGCAATCAGATTTTAGTAATTTACTCCAATAAATTCTTAATCTCGAAAAATCATAATTTCAAAGTGGCTATAATTTATTTTTCATTTATTAAAAATAAAGTAATTATAAATAAAACAAAATAAAAAATTAATCTTAATATTAAATCTTAAATTAATTAATTAATTATTATTTAAATATAAATTATTAAATTAAATTAAATTTAATATATGAAAAATATAAAAAATAGATTTTAATCGCATCGAGAGCTTTCAAATGACATGTTTAAAAAAAAAAAAACCGATGGACTCATACCCCCGATGCCCCGATGCGATATCGCATCGGGAACTTTGACATTGTAACATTTTTAAAAACCCCATTAGCCGTCCCCGATGCGATTTGCCAATAAGCATAAAGTCAAATAAGCTATTAATGTATATTGTGAAGTTTGTAATTCATTTGTTTTTCTTAATTTCTTAACTTCCACTCATACGTATGAGTAAAGAAGTAAAACTCAAATGGGGTAGTTATGAAGTGGGAGGATGGTATTTAGGTTAGTGTAATATTTATATATATTAGATTTTAAATTAAATAAAATATTAATATATAGTATTTAATTAATAAATTTTAAATTAATCATATTAATTAATTTATGATATTTAATTAATTTGATTAATTAATTATCAGTTAGATTAATATTAATTAGTTTTTTTTAGATTAAATTTGTTATAAATAATTAATTAGATATCCGTTAGTTAAATTAATAAATAGTTCATTAATAATTAGTTTAATTCATAAATTAACAATTAATTAGAATTCTAATTTAGGATTTAATTTTTAATGAGAATTTTGTTTTTTTTTTTAGCCCAGCAACAGAATTTCCAGATTCATGCTAGATTTGACTCATCAACTTTGGAAGCTCATAGATTGAGTTATACTTGGTCAAATGAGGCCCAGGACGGCTCATTGGAAAGATAAAATCAAGGAGAATATTTCTGAGGAGGTTTCACTAACAGATTTAATCATTTATTGGGTCAAAAATCAGGCAGAAAATCAGGCTCCGAATTTTGAAAACAAAATCAATTTTCTGAGTTATTTTCTTCAATTTCATTTGTCCAAAGCCTATTCTAATTGCAGATCCATTGGTCAATGATATCCTTTGCCAATCAAACCATTCCAAGCATCAATACAGAGCCTATATTTTATTTTCAATTATTTATTTAAATAGAATTTGATTTAAATGCCAGCAATGCTATTTTGATTTTATTGTTGCATTTTAATTTAGTTTGATTTCTTCTTGCAGGAAAAAAGTGGAAGAGATATGAAGAAAAGGATTTCAAGCAATGAGAATGCTCCAGCAATTGAAGATCAAAATTTTGAGTAAGTAAAATTGGATTTAGCAAATTTCCCTTCAACAAACTCTTCTCTCAAGAATTCCTTCAAAAATAGTATAAGTAATAGATTGCAGAATGTAATAAGGGCTGCGCTCCTCTGCAATTTTAGACTTCTGAAAGCACTACTGTAATAGGAATTTAGAGTTGTAGGAGAGAGGAGAGAAAATCTCAGATCTGGGGATTATTGAAGATTTTCCCTTTGTATCTTGTATTTTGAATTATGTGTGAGGAACAAAGCTTGCACTCTTGTGGCTCTAGTTTTAAAGACAGAAGTTCAAGCAATGTAAAGGGCTGTTGGAGACTAAGAACAGAGAAATGGATGCAAATAAATTGGTATTTCTAATACTACTGTTTCAAATATCAGTTTTAATTTTATGGTGATATGAATATGTCATTTTTATTCATGTTTGTGCACTATTGTCAATATGGGTAATTTGTCTCAATCTTGTTATTATGTATCTATGTTTTTATGGATTAATTTCTCATTTTGGAGTAACTACTTACTCTGAAATCTGTCTTATGAAACTGATTTATTGAATAATAACGTGTTGTGAACTATTTCCACATATCATTATTCAATTATTGGATTTATTGATTTAATAATCAATATCATTTTTGTGAACTACTTCATGGAATGTTGTTGGTTTATTATTTCAGTTTTAAGGTCTCAATAGGATGTGTTTTGGTATCCATAATATCAGTTAATTGAACTCCTTCATTAACTTGATATTCATTATAAACAAGACATATTTAAATCCCAATATTTTGATTATCTTGCTCTTAGTTGGGTTAGATCTATATCTGCCTAATTAAGATAGGATTTAGATTAGTTTATTTTGCTTGCATCATAGAATAAGCTTGCATTTAGAGTAAATTCTACATTCTTTTAAGTCCTCTCCTCAAAGAGGCAAAATTTTAGTTGTGGCTTGCTAACCCAAATCAGCTTAGGTCATTTCTGCCTGATCAACAAGAAGAAGTGATTGATATCCCTGGCTATTGGTAGTAGATACATATAACCATAGAATAGAGAAGGTAACCTGGCCTAGTTAAACCAGTCGGAGCCACCACACCAAACGGAAAAGGAGCTGCTTTAAGGTCCGGACCGGGTGGTTATCCCCCAATGTTGTTGCAACGATTTTCGAGGCATCAACAAGGTCATGAGTTTGAATCTAGTAATATGATCAAAAAAATATTTTGGTAGCCATATTAGTGCACCGACAAAGTGCATTCAGTCGATTGCACGTTGGAGAGGTGAATTTTATAGACCACAGATTGGAAAGGTGCATTTTTCAAACAATTAGGGTCATTTTTTTCAAAGTGTTAATTTTTGTAATGTTTTGTGGGTCATTTTGAGGCCCAAATTGATTTTTAAAAAGGGTCAACTGGTAAGATCTTTTTTTTTTTATAATTTTTTTTTTTATTATCTAAAAAGGGGGACAAGAAAAGTCATGAATTTTTTTTTTAAGGGCAAGAGGCTATATTTCTTTTGTTGTTGTCAAAATTTTCGAGGGCTTATGAACGAGTTTAGTCTTGGTGATCAAAATGAGAAATGAATCTAAGATGATATTATTGATGATTAGACAGTAGGTTGAGTTGCATTGATATGATCATATTTTCATATTATGTTTTGAGCTTGTGGATCCAATTTGAAAGATTGTGAAAAGTGGTCCACAATGTTTTGGGGAAAGAGGTGGGCTCCTCCATCAAAGTTCGGTGCCTCATCAAGTTGGAGCCTACATTAGGTTAGTGCATACATAAGGTTGAATATCTTTGGGAGTTGGTACCTCAAGTAGCTTGGTATTTGTGAATTGATTTTGGGGGTTGGCGCTTCATTAGAGAAATTATGATGTCTAAAATGGATCTCAAAACAAAAATGTACAACAAAAACCAACTTTATAAGAACCAATAGGATTCAAGATGATGATCTCAACCATGGGGGATGATTCACCATTTTTGGAGTAAAAAGGTAAAAAGATTAAAAATAAAATTACTTTCTCAACTCATATTTTCAATTTATCTCCCTATGTTTTTACTCAAATTTTGAGTAGGAGAACTTGTTGGATGAAAAAATTAATTCCTCATCTAACTAGTACCCATGTGTGCATACTTTCAATGGACCCTGCTACACGAAAAATGAGAAATACATGAAAAATGTGTTGGTTGTGTGTTATATTCTTTCTACGGGGTGCGGGGCAGCGCTCCAAGTAATTGTTTTTTGGACACTATATTAGGTGGGTGAACCTACCTATGGTTTTGTGCATGGTTTTCGCACATGGTTTTAGACATGATGGTTTTGTGCCCATGGTATTTTGTAGATCTTGTTAAGGGAACTACAATTATGTTCTATTCCAGGGTTAATGGATTAGGGTTTATGGATGCTTCAACATGTATATATATGTATTGTAACATTGAAAGGAATATAATGAAATATCAATCTGGTAGTCCCGGTTTTGGGATCCAGGGGAAAATCTCTGTGTATATCTGTTTCATGTTTTATGCTCTCGCCATTGTTTATTTTCTATTTTTAAAATTCGTATGCAGGTAATTTTTGTATGGGGTTCAAACTTGCAGTTGGTATCAAAGCCAGGTTGGATTCAAGGGGACGTCTTTGTTGTTGAGGGGTTTTGCTCAGGCCTGTGGTAGACCCTGTTCAATGGGAGATTTGCGGGATCAATTCTTGTGGTGAAAGAAGATGGCAAGAAGTGGAAAGATAGAGATCGATAAATTTAATGGTCAGAGTTTTGAGTTGTGGAAACTCAAGATGGAGGATTTGTTGGTGGATAAAGATCAGTGGATTGTGGTAGATCTGGGTACTAAACCAATGGAAATGTCAGCTAAAGATTGGGCGAAGTTGGATATGAAGGCAGAAAGCGCAATACAGTTGTGTATTTAAGATTCAGTATTGTTGAATGTATCAGGGGAAGCTTTGATGAAGGCTTTGTGGGAGAAGTTAGGGACATTGTACCAATCTAAGTCTCTGGTGAATAAACTGTTTCTATGAAAAAATTTGTATCACCTGAGGATGAAGGATGGAGGCTCAGTGACAGAGCATTTTAACGCCTTTAATATTGTGGTAAGCCAGTTGTTATCTGTTGATATAAAAATTTCAAATGAAAGTGCATCAGTTTGTTGTGTTCTCTACAAGATCCGTGGGATAGTCTGGTTGTTGCAATAGGTAGCAATGTGACTGCCTTACAATTTGATGAAATAGTCTCATCCTTGCTATCAGAGGAGATGAGATGGAAAAATACACAGGGCCAGAATGGTGATGCCTTATCTATACAAGGACAATCCTAGAACAGAAAAAAAATAAAGCCTCGAGTAGGAGATATAAATCTAGAGAGAGATCTAAATCTCCAGGAAAACCTATAAAGGTGTGTTAGAAATGTGGAAAGGAAGGGCACTTCAAAAAGGATTGTAGATCTAAAGATTCTAAGAAAGGAAAGGGATCTGATGATGCTCCTTCTATAGAGGTGAAAACCACTTGAGATGAAGGTGGAAATGTGTACTTGGATTCTTCTTCAAGTACAATTGTAGATCATGGGGCATGATTAATTGACTCATGTGCATCCTTTCACTTCACTCCGCACAGGTAGTGGTTCTTCGAGTATGATAATATGATGGTGGTTATGTCTTCTTACGGGATGATAGGAAGGCTAGAATCGTCAGTCGTGGAAAAGTCAAGTTGAAGTTGCAATGTGGAAGGATTAGAACACTTCTGGTTGTTATGCATATTCCTACATTAGCCAGAAATCTAATTTTTGTAAGCAAGTTGGATGATGTAGGTGCAAAAACAGTGTTTGATAAAGATACCTGCAAGATGGTTCGGGAAGCACTGGTATTGATGCGGGGAGTTCAGATTGGAACTCTGTACAAGATTCAAGGTAGCACTGTTATTGATGGGAGCAATAGTTCCATGGTTCCTGCAAGTGGAGCAGAAAATCCAGTGGCCTCTGGAGAAAATACCATGCTATGGCATCAAAGGCTTGGACATATTGGAGAGAAGGGCATTCGAACACTTCAAGGTAATGGTATGGTAGAATATATGTCTAATTTCTCTCTAGATTTCGATTTCTACAAAAATTGTGTATATGGAAAGAAGAATCAGGTGAGTTTCCCCTTTGATGCTAAGAGGGCGAAACGAATATTACAGCTTGTGCATAGTGATATGTTTGGACCTGTGTTGGTTCCATCATTGGGTAAGTTTGTGTACTATGTATCATTTACAGATGACTTCTCAAGGAATACTTGGATATATTTCCTCAGGAAGAAATATGAAGTATTTGACAGGTTTAAAGAATTTAAGGATCTGGTAGAAAACCAAACAGAGAAGAAGATAAAGTGTCGAGGAGAAATATTGGTGGAGATTTTTGCAAGAAGGAATTTGAAGAGTTATGTAAGAATTTTGGTAGAGCACGACATAAGACTACTCCATACACACCTGAAGAAAATGGAGTTGCAGAAAGAATGAACAGGACGTTGATGGAAAAGGAAAGACACATGCTCAGTGGGGTCGAGTTAGGACAAGAATTCTGGGCAGAGGCAGTGGAGACTACATGTTACCTAGTTAATAGATTACCTTCATCAACATTGGAGGATAAGCCTCGACAAGAGGTATGGACTGGTAAGAAATCCTCTCTTTCACATCTGAGAGTATTTGGATGTGATGCATATGTACATGTTCCAAAGGAGAAAAGAACCAAGTTGGATCGTAAATCTGAAAGGTGCATCTTTAGTGGGTATAAGGATGGTTTAAAGGTTATAAGATTTGGAACCCAGAAACAAGGAAGGTTGTGTACAACCGCGATGTAGTGTTTAGAGAGGTGAAATATGTTATTAAACATAAAGTCCTACCAAAGGAACCTGAGAAGATAGAGTTTGAGTTAAAGGAGGAGGAATCATACTCTATAGCAGAAGATGAATCAGAACATGAAGAGCCAGAAACGCCAGTGAGAAGATCAGTTCAAGAAAGAAGGCAGTCGGAAAGGTATAATCTAGCTACTTTCTGTTCAAAATTTTCTTTATCTATTACTAATGATGATCCCAGAACTGTTAGGGAAGTAGTAGATTCAGAGGATGGAAAACTATGGAACGAGGCCATGGTTGATGAAATAACATATTTTCACAAAAATGAGGCTTGGGATTTGGTGGAGTTATCGGCTGGAAGAAAACCCATTGACAACAAGTGGGTGTTTAAGAAGAAGATGACTGTAGAAGGCAAGTTGGTGAAATACAAAGCTTAGTTTGTAGAAAAAGGTTATTCCCAGGTGCCAGGAATTGATGTTGGTGATATTTTTTCTCTTGTTGCGAAGGTAGCTTCTATTAGATTACTTTTATTTGTTGCTTCTACTTTTGATTTTGAGGTAGAAAAAATGGATATGAAGATAACATTTCTTCACGGGTATCCGGAAGAAGAGATCTATATGAAGCAACCTGAAGGCTTTACGGTGAAGGGTAAGAAATAACTGGTATGCAGGTTAAAAATGTCCCTGTATGGGTTAAAATAGTCGCTAAGGATGTGGTATTAGAAATTTGATACATATATATGGGGATTTGGCTTCACCAGAAGCAAAGTAGATCACTGTTGTATTTTAAATTAATTGGTGACCGTGTTATTTATTTGGTCTTGTATGTGGATGATATGTTGTTGATTGGACTTAACAAAGAAATTATACAAGAATTGAAGACCCAATTGTCTTCCAAATTTGACATGAAAGATCTTGGTGTTGTAAAATATATTTTAGGCATGGAAATTAAATGAGATCGGGCAAAGAGGAAGCTCTGTTTAAACCAGAGGAAGTATGTTGAGACAATACTGCAGAGGTTTAATAAGCAGGATAGTAAACCAATGAAGGTTCCTATTTATGTATGTGTAAATTTATCTGTTGAACAGTGTCCCAAGACACAAGAAGAGGAAGAGGACATGTCCCATGTTTCATACGCAAGTGCAGTTGGTAGCCTAATGTATGCAATGGTCTGTATTAGACTAGACATTTCACATGCAGTGGGAGTATTGAGCAGGTTTATGTCAAAACCAGGGAAGGAGCATTGGACAACAGTGAAGCGGATTTTCAGGTATTTGAGTGGCACTAGTGATTATGGTTTGTGCCACCAAGGAAGACCAGGAATGGATAGAGTTTTGGATATCCAGGGATTTGTTGATGCAAACAAGGCTGGAGATCTGGATCAAAGAAGATCTACAAGTAGGCATGTATTTAACTTTTTTGGAGGTGCAGTCAATTGGATGAGCAAGAGACAGTCTGTAGTGGCGCATTCAACTACAAAGGCAGAATACATGGCAACTACTCATGCAAGAAAGGAAGCAGTTTGGTTGCAAATATTGTGTTCAAGTATGTGGTTAGTAGATCGAGCTATAAGGATAAACTTTGACATCCAAAGTAATCTTGGCAAAGAACCTTGCTTATCATTCAAAGACAAAGCACATTAATGTTCAATATCACTTTGAGGGATATGTTTGAGGACAAAAGAGTGTTGCTGGTAAAGGTGGACACTTTGAAGAATACTGCAGATGCATTGACAAAGTATATGAGCATTGAGAAGTTCTCTTGGTGTAGAGAAACAATGGGCATTATAGGGCTGGACCAATGACTAAGCTTTCTTGTGGCCCTCCTTGGAAAGAAAACAACAAGTGGGATAATGTTGGGTGTGTGTTATATTCTTTATACGGGGTCTGGGGCAATGCCTCAGGGAATTTTTTTTGGACCCTATATTAGGTGGGCGGACCTACCTATTGTTTTTTGCGTGGTTTTTGCACATGGTTTTGAGAATGATGGTTTTCTGGCCATGGTATTTTGTAGATCCGGTCAAGGGAAATACGGTTATGTTCTAATCTAGGGTTAATTGGGGTTTATAGATGCTTCATCATGTATATATACGTATTGTAACATTAAAAGGAATATAATGAAAAATCAATCTGGTAGTCTCGAGTTTGGGATCCAGGGGAAAATCTCTTTGTATATCTGTTTTATGTTTTATGCTCTTGCCATTGTTTATTTTCTATTTTTAGAATTCATATGCAAGTAATGTTCCATATGCAAGTGCAGTTGGTAGCTTGATGTATGCAATGGTTTGTACTAGACCAGGCATTGCACATGAAATGGGAGTATTGAGCAAGTTTATGTCAAAACTAGGGAAGGAGCATTAGACAACAATGAAGCGGGTTTTAAGGTATTTGCATGGCACTAGTGATTATGGTCTATGCTACCAAGGAAAACGAGGATTGGATAGAGTTTTGGCCATTCATTGATTTGTTGATGCAGACTTGGCTGGAGATATGGATCAAAGAATATCTACAAGTGGGTATGTATTTAACCTGTTTGGAGGTGCAGTTAGTTTGATGATCAAGAGACAATATGTAGTGGCACTTTCAACTACAGAGGCAGAATACATGGTAGCTACTCATGCAAGCAAGGAAGCAGTTTGGCTGTTGAGATTGTGTTCAAGTATGGGGTTAGTACAACGAGCTATAAGGATAGATTGTGACAACCAAAGTGCAATTTTCTTAGCAAAGAACCTTGCTTATCATTCAAAGACAAAGCACATTGATGTTCAGTTTCACTTTGTGAGGGACATGATTGAGGACAAAAAGGTGTTGCTGGTAAATTTTGACACTTTGAAGAGTACTGTTAAAAAAATTCTATGAGCACTGAGAAGTTCTCTTGGTGTAGAGAAACAATGGGCATTGTAGGGTTGGACCAATGACTAAGCTATCTGTGGCACCCTGTGGAAATAAAACAATAAGTGGGAGAATGTTGGGTGTGTGTTATATTATTTCTATTGGGTATGGGGTAGCACCCCAGGGAATTTTTTTTTGGACCCTATATTAGGTGGGTGAACCTACCTATGTTTTTGTGCGTGGTTTTCGCACATTGTTTTGGGTATGATGGTTTTCTGGCCATGGTATTTTGTAGATCTGGTCAAGGGAACTATGATTATGTTCTAATATGGGGTTCATGGATTGGGGTTTATGGATGCTTCCTCTTTTCCTGATATTTTTTAATTTCCATGCCCAAAATATAGTTTACAGCACCAAGATCTTTCATGTTGAATTTGGAGGACAATTGGGTCTTCAAATCCTGGATAATTTC